>CAJUYG010000449.1:47855-112280 GCA_910591675.1 Galerucella calmariensis
ATAGGAATCTGCAAAAACGATCAAGAAAATTGTCAATCTTAACAACGTTATATTTGTAATAAGTTGTAAATATTAATTTTTATCTTGAACTAAGAAATAAATCCTTCACTGTAGTATTGAATCAAAATAATATCAATGTATGAGGTTTAAATTATTTTATAATTTCAATTAAATTAAACATAAAATATACATCTCCATCTATTTGTTGGTAGCGTAACCTGCAGCGTTGTAAATCCAGTAACTTGTATAAATTGTAGATGTCAGTCAAATTATATAGGAATATTTATTAATTTCGTTCGAAATATCTTCAAATATTAATATTTCAACTTAAATATTCGGACTGCTCTACATTTTGTTTTAATATATCTATTATTTACTACCTTTCTTTAGTTTATTGTAAATGAAAACAAGCGAGCGGAAAAGTACGCTCTAGAGCGTAAATAATGTCACTTATGATAAATCACGGAAAACATCAACTTTGCGGTTAGATTTGAGTGTGCAAAACTCTACTTTGGGTAGTGATCGTGGGAAAACCAATATTCTCAATAGAATAGTATCCGAATTTATTTTAATAAATCCTGCATAAAAGCAAAGTAGTAGTAGTAGTTTTTAAATTGTCCTTTAAAGACTACAAAATAAAGAAAAAGATAAAGATAATATTATTTACTTTTGTCAAAATATACAAATTAAAATGAAATAAACTGTTAGTCTTATATAGCAATAGGTAGAAAAAAGTCTATATGCGACATATGATTTACGCAAGTACGACAAGGAAAATATGAGAAAAGCTACGTGAAAGAGACAACAATAATTGTGCGCAGTTAGCGATGGACGTGTGTTTAGCTCTAGCTACTAAAAGAGGTTGTGTGTGTGTTCAGTACCCCTTATTTAATCGCTGTTGCCAAATGTACTTAATGTAATATTTATTCCCAATTTTTGTCGACAAAAATGTTAAATAGCAATAATTATTAAATCGAAAGCAGCTTAAATGTGAATTCTCTCTGTAAAGGACACTGTTGCCGGATGGAAGTGTTTAGTTCTACCTAATAGTGCATGAGGTCGAAAAAAAGTTAACGAAAACTAGACAAAATATCATTGGTACAAATTAATCTGCGCTTCTGGCAACAGCGGTTTAAATATGGGGCACTGAACACACGCCCAACGTCTTTATCATGTTTCTCTTTCTTTCAAGTAGTTTTTCTCATATTTTCCTTACTAAATAGGTAAGTGTAGTCATTGGCATAAATTTTAATATTTTTCTTCCTTATTTTTCGACGAATTACCAATTCTTTTTGTAATTTTTTCAAATTTACATCCTTTCTGTGGTTAGGTACAAAATATGTTTTTTATTCATCAGATTGACACACCTTCTAACTGGATGAGCTGGTTAGCGAGAAATTCTTTCCATTAATAAATTTATAATTCCATGTCTTTTATTTAAAGTTCATTGCTCTATTTTGTTCAATACAAAGAACACCCTGGATTTAACAAATGGTCAAGGTTATCTCAAGGACAGAGAATGTACTAATTTAGTTCTATGAATAATCTAAGCTTAGTTTTAATGCGTAGGAAAAAAATATCAATTGAAAATGTGTTTATATAAAAAAACTCAGATGTATGAAAAATAAAATTACTTAATAATTGAATTTTTTAATTATGTGTGGACTTTTGAAACTAATTTATAGTAATGAATAATATTCGCGCCGCCTTGTATTAATATTGAAAGCAACTGAAATAATAAAAGAAACCAGTGGGCAGCAAACAAATCCAAGATCTCATTAAAGATTTCAAACTGTGCCTATAGAACGGTACCAATTCGACGGTACCAGTTTTTTTTACGAATTTTTAAACGATACCGTTGACCTGAGATTAGATCAAAATTGGTGACAAGCAATTTATAGAATTAATCCTATAATTTAAAATTAGATATCTACTAACGTTGATCGTTGAGTGAGAAATTATAGTATCAACGAATTTCTTAGAACATTATTTCCTTGTTTATTTTTTTTGAAGAAAGTTGTTTGTTCTTTTTAGTCAACTGAAAAACGGAGAAAAAGTCGCTTCCTTCTCGATTTTTTTTAGGTACAACCACATGTGATCTTCACAAAAATAATAGAGTAGGAGTAGGACCCTGGCCTCCTGAAATCGGAATAACAACATTTTTTAATAGGGCCAACACTTTTTATTGCGAAATTTGTCAAAATTATGTTTTTGCAATTGACTTACGAAATTTCATCATTTTGACACTCATTTTAGTTGCAAAACGTGGTTCATTTTGTCACTCAGGGACAACAAATAGTTGCCTAGTTTTATTATGAAATTAATTAGACAACTACATATTATAATATTGCACTAGATGCGAGATATGTGTGAAAAGGTAATGAAACATAATTTTGACAGATTTTTGACAAATTTCGCTATAAAAAATGTTGGCCCTATTGAAAAATGTTGTAATTCCGATTTCAGATGACCAGGGACCTACTCTACCATTTTGTGAAGACCACATGTGGTTGTACCTTAAAAAAAAAATTGAAACCTTTTTGCCCCTTTTTCAGTCCACTATTTTACATCATTCTTTGCAGCTCTGTTGAGCTAATTTTTAACCTGAGCGGGCTACCAAAGTGGGCAGAAAATGCTAAAAATACCCAAAAATAAAAGTGGAGAGTGCATCTTAAAATCTTTGGTTAGCATATGGTTTTTTATTTAGTTTATAAATTGGAGGATATCGTTTTTGCTCTTTTTTTATCTTCTAATATTATAGGCTAAGTGATTGTAATTAATTTATCAGTTTTGTCACATAAATCCTAGAGTCTTAGCACATTTTGAAAGCAAAGGAACAAGTGGGGAAGTGATAGTTCAGCCCTGTTCAAAGCGAGCGCTTGGGAAGAATAAGCAAAAGCATTTAAGTGAATATAGCAGCTTATTTGCTCCAGCAAATTCCGTAAAAAGGGCACAGCATATATAACAGAGTAAGTCAAATACATACTAAGAGGCTATGTGTATTATTTCCAATTCACTGTAATTGACTTGAATTTAATAAAGCTACAAGCTGAAAAAAGGAATCAACCTCGGAATGAGAGAAAAGAAGCTGAATTATAGTAAAGACTGTTATTTTGTCATTCCAAATGTTGGCACAACCAATATCGTCTTACATGTCTTACATGTCAAAGGTCGCAAAAATAAGTTCCTGGTTTCTTAGAGGAACTTAACTATGACAAATGTCAATCTTCTTCATATGTAGTGAGGAACTCTTCTATCACACTACATGCATACACTTTGTGAATACTCTCTTCGTGCTTGCTGCTTCTCAAACATCATCTTAAAGTCAATCCTTTCTGCCCTCCCAATAGCTCATTCTTTCACTAATTCTTCATTGAATTATGCAATGTATAAGTACTGCTGTAATTATATTATGCTGTATGACGCCTACCTAGTCCGGAAATGATATCCCACTTTACTTCTTCACTTTTGGAACTTTAGTTCTTTACGTCAGGCTATGTTTGAGCGACCGGGGGTCGCGACGCAAAAGATCTGACCGTTACGTTACGCTACGTTGCTTCGTTATGTGCCTTGCTTGCGTGCGTGTGCTCTCTCCTGAGTCTCTCTTTCGTTTACGAAGCAGCGATTCATATGCATCGGCCGGGAATCGAACCCGGGCCACCCGCGTGGAAGGCGAGCATTCTACCACTGAACTACCGATGCTATATTAAAATTCTATGCAAAGCTGGTATTCGCAGTGCTGGTGATCTACTTGAATTTGTTCGGATGAATTTTTACTATTATTTCCATAATTTTTTTGTGCGATTGATCTTTTTTTTTATTTACAGCATCGGTTGTCAGAACGGTGGGTTGTATTTACTGGTTTCTAAGTTTAACACGTCGGTAAGTGATTTACTTACCGTTCAGACGTCGAAAAGTAATAAATAGCATAAAAACAATCACCAAAATGCACAATATATTTTAAACTGATCGAGAAGTATAAATGTCACTTTTGACATTTCGTTCATTTCGAAGAAATTTAAATTATTTTATCTGGAATTTATTTCAATACGATCGCGCAAAAAATGGTATAAGCATCTCGAACGTTAAGGGTAATTACAACGTTTGCATGTAGATTCCTCTCGTAAAATTGGACAAAATAATATGAGGATTAAGGGGTCTAGCACATTTACTTTTCGAAATACAGGGTGTTTTAATTCGATAACTTTAATATGGATGGATAAATTGATTTGACATTTGGCAGATTGTTTTTAAATGTAAAAGGGCATATTTTGTGGATATGATGGCCATATCGCACGAGGACGGAGGTTTGAGTCTCAATCGTTCAAGTGCGTTATGGACAATCCACACGAGTCGAACAGCATATTTTTCCTACGACCCACTTAAGAAAAAATCTAGAAAATAAAAATTTCTATAAACTCTGTAATATAACTTCAAATTGAAAATTTAACAATTCAATTTTATGTTTCCACTAAGTTTTTTGTGGTAAACGTACAGTTCTTGAATGTCCAATTTGTATAATGTTACGGTCTCCCTTTTTAAATATACGATGCTGTTATAAGTAGATGTTGCCAGTCGAACTCCCTCATAAAGGGTACCGTACCATTATTGATAATAATGAATATTCTGCTAAATATTCCAAACGTCTACCTGTTGTCGTTATTAATATCAAGCAGAATAATTATTTAAAAATAAAATTAACAATAAAAAAAAATTTCACGGGGAATCGAACCCGGGTCTACCGCGTGAGAGTCTGGTTTGCTTACTACTCGACCACCGAGGAATATGCAAATTGTTTATCTATAACGTAACGTCAGATGTATTACATAATTTTTGCTTAAAAGGAACTAAAGTTCCTACCGTGTGTCCCGCGACACTTTCTACCTTTTTTTCCCCATTTATGTAATTCCTCCTTTGCATTTTTTCTTAAACCATTATGTGGCATAGAGCTGTTAGAAAGGCAAAGCTACTTTCCTCTGCAAAGTTGTTGACTTCTTCATTACCTTCAACATACTAGCTTTCTAGCTTTGTTACTTCCAACCAGTTGCTTTAAGGGTTGTTTGTATTTCTAGGACACTTTAGGTGAACAGCTGAATGTTTTTTGGGTGTTGGGTATTATATAGGTAGAGCCATATTTTTCTCACGCCACTCTCTAGTACTTTCCAATGCTTTTAAGAACTTTAGCTAATCCCTCTTATTCATAGTCGTTTCAAGAACTTTTTTTAGTTACCCAAAGTTTTAAATTATTTTAAAATAACCTTATGCTAGAAGTTCTAATGTAGACTCTTTTATTATATTTTATTATATCAGTTACCACCGATAAACTATTTATGTTAAATGCAGTGGAATGAGAATGTAGCGGCATTTCAAAGTGAATAAAAATATCCAAATTATAACTGAATACTTAGCAGCTCCACATATTATTCCAACACCTTTTAAGTGTGTAAATTTGAACAGTTTAACATGTTGTCAATTAACAGACGTGTTAGCAGCATGGTAATATTTTTATTTGCTTAATTAGTCAACTTTTTTCTGTGCACTTAAGCCTTAATTTGAATATAAAGTCAACGAAGAATATTGAGGACAGGCGAGGACAATAACCAGAGGAGAATTTTGAATGAAAACAAATAACAAAATATGTTAAAATATTGTTAGAAATGTACCGAAGTAATGAAGGAATTTAGATTCAGCGAAGTGACTTGCTTAAAATTTAAGTATTTGAATGACATTTTTGTTATACATGTTGTAAAATATTATGAAGTTTGTTTTAATATAGTTATTGAAATAAACATCTTACAATGCTGCCAAGTATTATTGTAAAAAATGCGCATGTTCCCTCAGTTTATTAATTTATTAATTTATGTTGCATAAACAACTTAATATTCTTGAATTAAATTTAATCTTAATCTTATTGGTAACCTTACAAAATACAAATAAAACAGAACACAGAGTCAGATGATGCAAATGCAATACTCATATACAGATGGCTCAAAAATGAAAGAAGGCTCAGAATGTGGAGTTTACTCCAAGGCACTAAGGACTAAGCACTAAGGATTAAGTGGGGAATGGGAAACAATACCAGCGTGGTTCAAACTCAGTTGCCGCAAAAGAACTAACCAGAAAAGAAATTTCTGGCAAAAACATAACAATGTGCACTGATAGTAGACAAGCCCTATTAGACTTGAACAGACAACGTGTTATATCGGGGCTGGTACTAGAGTGCCACCAAGATTTAGCTGACGTCTCGGCAGATAACAACATTATCCTGAGGTGGGTTAAAGGGCACGACAGGAGTAAAGATAATCGCATTGCCGATTCTTTAGCCAGGGAAGCGGCTGGACTAAAAATTTTAGGACCAAGTGACACCTACGGCCTAACGACTATTGCGCAACTAGCCAAACGTTACACCCATGCTCAATCCCTTAAAAGATGGGATGGAATCAAGGGATGCAGTCTTGCTAGGATCACCCTGGGCGACCCTGGGAAGGTGGCGCCGAAGAAATATTTGACGATGACCAGGAAAAACTTAAGTTTAACAGTAGGATTTCTGAATGACCACTGTCAACTAAGGAAGCACCTCCATAGTATGGGGACACACCTCTATGCAGGATGTGTGAACAGGAAGATGAAACTGTCAGGCATGTCTTATGCGAGTGTCCGGAGTTATTGTCAATAAGAGAGTGTGTGTTCGGTGGGTCTTGACCTACACCTGCCGATATAAAGGAGATGTCTCCTAGTGACCTGTCCACCTTCCTGAGAAGGACAGGATGGGCGATGACCTAGGAGGACAACTCCTTGGGAGGATGTACAATGGGTCACATGTGGCCTAAGTGCTGTGAGCCTACACTCACCCTTCCATACTCTACAGATACAGATACAGAAGGTCTAGATACAGATACCTAGCTTTAGTTTAGTTGAGGCTGCATGGATGTTCCGCTTTAAGCAGTGAAATAAAATACTTGAAAATATTTTAACAAGTTTATTTTTTTGTTTTATAAAATATTTATAACAATAAAAAAACAACGTACAACGTCATTTCAATTTTTACAAATTATTGTATTCACATAAAGTTCCACTAATAGCGTCATCTACTGTGGTTTTTCTGATTCTATAGTTTATATCGTTGGGATCAAGCTTTCCATATAAAAATTGAGTCATTCTGTCGGATAAAACCCAAAGATTTCTATCCTGGTCAATCTAAAAAAATATATAGAATATGAATAATCCATATATGGAGAAGAATAAAATAAATTTAGAGTTAATTTCAAAGAAGTCAATACTATTACTGTAAAAGAGTAATAAAATTTAAAAAGATCCGATGAAATGTATGAAATGATTGGACATTTCAGTATCAACGGCAACAGCGCAAAAACATACACACTTACGTATACATCATTGATAAACTCTAATTTGACATGATCCTGTTCTAATAAAATAAACGAATCCTCATCTAACTTTGTGTTCGTATTCCAGCAAGCAATACCATCTTTTTGAAGTTGATTCATGAATAATACTCCAGTTTCTTCGTCATAATCTTCTGGAGATGCTTGCGATAAGCTTCCTCTATAACCTTCATGCTAGAACATTGTGGAAAATAAAAATAGCAAAATTTATTTACAACCAAACAGATGCTATTTCCCGAACCGTTTTTACACTTACCCAGGAACGTATATAAGTGGGGGGTTTTGGGGGTTGAAACCCTCCCCATAGAAAATACAATCAAGGTACAATAATTTTTTATTAGCGTACTGCCGCAATATGAGTATTCATCGGGATGTGGCAATAGAAATAGACTCCTCAACAATTGTGAATAATTTAGCTGAAGAGGTTAAATTTACTTCAAATTTCAATCATCGATCACTTTTTAAAATAGGTGCTCCCAAATTAATATACAGGTAACATCTCGGCTGGTATGGGAATGCGGCGAAGAACTTAGAAGACTGGCGACTCGGAACAGTGTAACACTGGAGTGGGTCCCAGGTCACAAAGGAATCGCTGGCAATGAAAAAGCTGACGAACTTGCAAGAGCAGGATCGTCAACACTGATGAACGGACCCGAACCATCTGTGGGCATCCCCAGATGCTCCACTAGGTCATGGTTAAAAGCGTGGGTAAAAGAACAATCCATAAAACTCTGGAAGAATACGCCCAGGCAAACACATGGGAAGAAATTTATAAAAGAACTATCAGAAAAAATAGCAAAAGAGCTGCTCTTAATGAGCAGGAACAAACTACGCTCCATAACGGGGCTTCTCATGGGAGACTTTCCCACAAAGAAGCACCTGAACAAAATAGGACGGAGACCTCACATGCAGGAGATGCAAAAAGAACACTGAAACAGCTCTGCACATATTATGCAACTGTGAGACGCTGGACCACAGGAGGCAAAAACTAAATGGAAGACCCCAAATGACTCCACAACTTCTACAGACTTCTACAACCAACTAGTAAAGAACCTGTATGAGCTAATACAGGGAACGGATTGTCTGAATGAGCTGTAGTCAGAATTTTGGGAGAGTCCACAATAAGCCCAAGAGGCTGAGGTGGTGCCGGCGAAGCCCCGGCTCCTTTAAAAAAATATATACATGGTTATAACCATTTCAGCAGAAGGGGGCAAAACGAAAAACGATGTTTAAAAATACTTTTAGATGTAGCCAAGTCAAACAAATAATAAAAAAAATCTCAACATTATTTCTTGTGCTTGAAAAATTGCTTTAGGTCGTGGCACTTGATTTTTTTTTACCTTAGGCGGCGCCCTTCTAAACCTATCAGATGAAAAAAACCAAAACCCTTCCCATGTAAAAGCTATAGCTACGTGACTGCACTTACCTTAAATAGTTTGTAGTTATTCGAAGACGTAGCTAGTGATTGGTTCCTCAGGACCTCTGAACTTACTGAAAACTCATGAGTACTGATCATAGGATGGAAGTACACTGTTCGAAAGCTGAAAACCAATAAATAAATGAATAAATATAGGTAATGTGCTTGCGAAGCTTGCAGCCAAAACATTATTCCTGATATTGCTCAAATTCAAACTTTGACCCCATGTTTTATTAGGTTATATTAGTAAGAGACAAATGGGATATTCGAAAACTAAATTATTCTTCAGATTAACAGAAAAAAATGAAATCAAAAATGTATTGAAGTTATGCAACTTATAATGCAGATATGTCATTAGCTTAAATATGAAGTTGTTGATAGTCTTCCTTTCCTGTTCCGTGTTTCAGCTTCTTCTTTCTTATTTATTGGGATGTTTGAACTTATTCAGCATTTATTCAGGACAAATCACTCTGTTGTTTACCTTGTTTAATTTGAATCGGGAGCATTTTATTTACAAAAGGTATAACTCGAACTAATCAAAAATTTAAATCAAGATTTGATCACATCCGCTTTAACCACCTAAGCTTCTTCTTAAATTTGGGTGACCTCCCTCCTTTATGATTATTTTGTTCCATGTCAAAATATGTGACAAACTTCAATTTATAGTTACATGAAAATATAAAAGGCGGATTTTAACACATTTTTTAAATGGGGATAAAAACAAAACAACAGGAGTAAATTTGATAAAATACTGTGCAACTTAATTTGTTCCCTTAGAATTAACGATCTAATTATTAAAAATAATCTGTTTTCAGTTAAACACTCTATTAACTTTGACTGCAAAGGTAGGTATGTGTGGTATTATATATGAGCATCATGGACTATCTTGCGTGTAATGTATGTTGCCTAGCTAGAGCTCGTACTTTTCTCTAAAGTAAAGTTGTTTCATCACTCAATGCATAGATAACCAACAGCCGAAAGGAGCTTGAGGAAGAGAACGCACCACCACTTAGTAGAGCGAATGAACTGATCTGGTATACAGACGGATCGAAAAATGAACTCGGCACCGGAGCGGGCATATACAACAAGACGAGCAAATATGAAGGAATCGTCTCGCTAGGAAAATACGCTTCTGTATTTCAAGCAGAGGTCTATGCAATACTTGCATGTTCAAGGGCTAATAATATGAAAGCCTATAACAGATCAGGATCTACAGTGACAGTCAAGCTGCCCTTAAAGCACTTCAGAGCTATAGGGTGACTGGGAATGCGGTGAAGAACTGGCGACTCGGAACAATGTAACACTGGAGTCGGTCCCAGGTCATAAAGGAATCGCAGGCAATGAAAAAGCTGACGAACTCACAAGAGTAGGATCGCCAACTCTGATGAACGGAACCGAACCTGCTGTGGGCATCCCCAGATGCTTAACGAGGTCATGGTTAAAAGGGTGGTTGAAAGAACAACACAATAAACACTGGAAGAATACGACCAGGCAAATACATGGGAAGAAATTCATAAAAGAACCATCAGAAAAAGTAGCGAAAGAACTGCTCTCAATGAGCAGGAACAAACTACGCACCATAACGGGGCTACTTACGGGACACTTTCCCACAAAGGAGAACCTAAACAAAATAGGGCTGTATAACGGAGACCTTACATGCAGAAGATGCAAAAAGGATACCGAAACAGCTCTGCATATACTCTGCAACTGTGAGTCGCTGGACCACAGAAGGCAGAAACAGTATGGCAGAACCCAAATGACTCCAGAAGACTTCTACAACCAACCAGCAAAGAACCTGTATGAGCTAATACAGGGAACGGATGGGCTGAATAGGTTGTAGTCAGAACACAATAAGCCTAGGAGGCTGAGGTGGCACCGGCGAAGGGACGGCTCCTTAGAAAAAAAAACAGCCGCGTACAGACCGAGCCAAATGTCGGCCAATCAAAAGAAATTCGTGCTCAGTATGGAAATGTTCATATACGCGTCAGCCATTTTGGTACGCTCCGAACGAGCACGAGCAGTTCCGAACAATAGTCTGAGTTTGTCGACAAAGAAAGTTTGTTCGGGATAGGGAAAAAAAGATAGAAAGAACATAAAAGGAGATTACTTTTAGTAAATTTGACATTCTGTGATATTTCTCTACTCACCCTTTTTCATCTGTTTCTCCTAGAGCGATTCCGAAAATCCCATCGTCCCATTGAATGTTAATTCCACCAATCCACAAATCCCCAGCCCCAGGATCCATGTGGAAAAAATTGTGGGCTATTCTCCACGACTTATTTTCAGCGAAAGAATATACTATAAGTCCGTATCCAGCCAAATCTGGTAAGTAAGCAAAAGCTTGATCGCAAGTGAATTCGTTGACATCGACAATCTAAAATGATAAATGAAAATTTTAAATTTCAATTAATGGACATGTACTATTCTAGACATGGATAAGTACATTTGTTTTTGATTTATTAAGGAGGAGTTTATAATTACTCCTATTATTGTTCAAATAAGTACACAACAAACATTTACATAACCTTCAACTTTAACTTGGATAAATTCTGCGCATGCCCGGCATGTTAATAAGTAATTAGTTGTGGAAAGAGCGATATTGTTCAACAAGCATAATATTTGCCAAAACAAGCGCTAGCGAGTTTTGCCAATTATGCGAGTTGAACAATGTCGCTCTCTTCATAACGTGTTTACGTACAACGTTTTATCTAATTCCGCGCTTTCATAATATTCAATAAAATCTTCAATTACAATGATAATATTGAAGTGGAATCAAATGGTGTTAGAAGTATTGTTACTATGATGTATTCACCCAGAAAATTGACTTACTTTAAATAACTGTGTCCTGAGTAATGTTTTCAATGTTTATAAATCTCAAAATACTATTGAGTTAAAATAATGGGTTAATTGTACAGTTTAAATAATGAAATAATTGTCAGTTTTGACAGTACCTACCTAATTAATAAATTAATCTTTGAAACTCATGTGGTATCTCTATGTTGAAACATAAACAGTTACGTAAAGTTTTTACATAACTACTTTTCATTACTGATACATGAAGGTTATGAAAAATGTGACGTTACCTAACGTCAAGGAGTGACTTAAAGTGTCACATTTGATAGCGGAATTAGATAAACTTTATTTAGGGACGTTGTTTGTCATTTGTTGTCAAAATAGCATAATATATGCGCTAATACGGCCTGACGTTATTTGGGTTAGCCATATCTCTCTAATATCTTGTTAATTAACTGTGCAAATATTTAAAGGTTATTTAAGCCTTAAGGCGTTAACAAACACATTTTATTTCTAAATAATCACGATTTAAATAAAATTGTTTATTGAGAAAAACAACAATGCTGAATATATGTGTGCTTAAAATAATTTACGTAAATCAAAGGGATTCACCTATAATTACTATAATTATACCTATGTCATCGTTAAATTTTTTCGATTAAATATTTTGTTCCGGCAAATTATTCACCAATAAAAAAAGATGAAGACGATTCAACAGGTTTTTCTACTGAAGACGATTTCTAACAAATATGTAAGTAATAACACGAGGGATTGAGTTAAGAACATGGGAAAATCTTAAAATTATTAGTTATATCTTCGGAGAAAATTTGCACACTAGAAAATATAAAATAGTTACTATGTGGGATATAAAATACAGCTCCTCTCATGTAATTTTCTATAAGTGGAAGACATTTAAAATCAGTTATGTAATTTTTGATTTTATCTCTTATAAACAAACAAATCTTTTTTTATAATAAACCTACCTATACATGTTAGAGGACTGTTGAAAATGATAATTTGACTGCCCAATGTATGTAATTTAAATTTACCATGTGTCGGTTACGTTCATATACTCTGTATGGAAGAACAATAACAAAAAAAAAATTAATAACAAAAAAAAATATTTATTTTAAAGGGTACCTACCTTTAAAATTTTAGAGTATCTGGAAACAGTGTTTAGGGAGAGCTATTGTATATTTAATAACTAAGTTAGAGACAAAATTTAATAAAAAAAATATTTACGAGTCTAGTCAATTAATATTATAAGTAGATATAAAAATACAAAAATGTCAGGGTCGCCGAGAACAACCAAAAAACATAGATGGAATACCTATACTTAATAAGTCTTTTAGAAGATGGGCTGCTATTTGGCGAAAAACTAAACACTGGGGATTTACCCAAAGTAAAATAATTTTTGGAAGGATCCATCTCCAAAATTACATTTATTCTATCAATCAAACAGTGAAAATATTTAAGAGATGTGAACTCATCTAATCACTATCCATTATGATCTGACACTTTATACTGTAATATCATTTATTCACAACCATATAATATGTAATGCTGTAATTTATAACGTCATTGAAGGTTGGAAAGTGTCATATTACACACCTTTACTATCCGGCCTCACTCTCCAGCCTCAATTACCGACCTCACTCCCGCCCTCTAAAATAATGTGATCGTCACCTAATATTATCTATTTTAGATGAATATTTTTTATATTTTAAATATAACAAATTGATAAATATTATAATACCTATTACTGGAGGGGTACAATGACAATCCATCATTTCTTCATCGGATGACATTTATCTGACATTTATTTATATTGTTGACAGTTGTCAAATGTAATATTTTAGGTGTGTTCAGAACAAAAAAAAAAGATCTATCTGTTAGATCTGTTAATAGGGGTACCGAATTGTTAGGAACATGACTGAGAAGATTTACAAACAACAAGCTAATAATAATCTTATACGTTTATTTCATGCTGAGGTTCGACCGCCTTTCCTTCCTTTACTCAATATGCAAATTAAATGAAAAAAACGCCCAAGTACGAGTCGGACTCCCGCACAAAGGGTTCCGTTCCATCTATAAAAACGGCAAAAAATCACATTTGTTGTCTGAAAACGCTCTTTAATATTTATTGCATGATGTTTTTAGTATTTGTTGTTATAGCGACAACAGACATACATCATCTGTACAAATTTCAACTGCCTAACTATCACTGCTCATGAGATACATCCCGGCGACAGACGGACGGCTTTTTACCATTTGGATACTTACAATGTCAGGTATAACACTTGTTCCATCACATTTGATATCTCCTTCCGGCAAATAATATCTTCTCAACATTTTATCAGTATTAAGATCGAAAATAATAATTGAAGGTGGAAACACTTGAGTGATATTGTTAAAAAAATCGAAAGCTCCCGAATCTATTACCCACAATCTATCACAAGCGTCTACTTGAACTCGGAAAGTAGATATAATGAAATCATCCATTATATTTCCATCAATGGGAATTCGGTTCGATTGTAGACTGGGATAGGGAATTAAAGATGGAGATTTTTCTTCTGATTGCAGATCTATGTACGTCAAAGTAGCAGCAACACCGCGCTTCCATCTATAAACGAAAATAAGTTGAAGTTAAAAGTCTTTTTGCAGCACCAGAACAAAAGAAAATTCTTTCTCCACGACTAAATAATAACGCACAAATTATTTTTACATATTTAGCTGCATAATGATATAAATTCTTCACATCAGTGAATAATAAAAAGAATTCAATTCCTAAAAAAACTATCAAAAGTACGGAAAGCAAGCGCGCGGTTTGAACGTGACGTCAAAGAGCCTATGACCTTGAAAACGACAGACCGTTATTTCCATAGGATCTGTAAAGTTTGCTGTCCTGGTTTTTGATTTTGACATCTCATGTAACCTCGAAATTGACATTGATATTCTCTTTCATATTGGATTATTTGTTTTTGTTAAAATAACAATATAAATTGCACAAGCAAAATATTTATTTACGTTCCTCGAGATGAAAACAGACGAAAATCATGGTTCGAAAAAGCAAAAGCTCAAAAGAAGTTGACCAGAACGAGGTGCATTTGCTTCTTCGTTGGATGTTTTGGCCCCGGCCGTAGCCGTAGCAGCAATTTGCCAGCCATTCTGACAAATACTGCCAACATAACTCCAGACCTTATGACGTCACTTGCTCCAAGGTCAAACACATGTTCAAATTACCCTAATATTTGTTTAACTTTTCATTAGCTTTGTGACATTTATATTCGAAACAAAGCTGCTCAAAGTGAAAAATTATCAGTAAGCTTTCAAATAAAATATTTTTTTTGAGATTCAAGCACCTACTGAAAAGGCCCATTCACTTCAAATGTGATTGAAAGACAGACTGTGCTTGACGTTAAATGATTCCTTAGTCAAGACGGAGTTCTGGCAGTAAGTGGCTGGTAAGAAATAATGCTAACAACAATTTGTGTCCCGTTCGTTTATTTTTAAAATTATTGAAAAAAGAGAATCCAATCCTTATCTAAAAACAACAAGATTATTTTTAACAGTACATCCAAATTGGGAGAAAGGAATATGGTACAAAAATTCACCATTGGAATTAATACAATTTCAAAGTGGACGAAAATATCGGCAGAATCAATTGGAATAGACACAAAAAAAAATAAAAATAACCAATCATTCACATAGAGCTTCTGCAATATCTGCATTAGCAAAAGAAGGAGTTGGTGAACATGAAGTAATTAAGCTTACAGGACATTCTTCTGCTCATTAATTGAAACCATATTTACAATTAAATGAAGAACACCATTTCCAACTTATAGAGAACCTTCGAGAAAATAAAAATAAAGAAAAAAAATCCTTAGTTTCTAACTTAAATTCATCACAGGTTATGATGCAAAACAATCCCCAAAATAATGCTACAACGTACAATTATAATAATTGTACTTTTTACATAAATAAGTAATTTTTTTTTTCATAATGTTATTATTTTTTTGGCTTTGTATAATTGAAGTTTGCAATAAATAAAACGTTTAAACATATGATTTTTTAGTTTTTCTCTCGTGAAATAGTCATGTCGAATACCACTCAATTAAAAATTTTGTAAGGTAAAATTTTTCTCTTGTCGTATTCAAGTTTGTTGCTTTTAGGTAATTTTGCTCGCCTGACGGCTCGTGGTTTTGTTAAAAATGTCATTCGCAAAATTGCCAAGCAACAAACTTTCATGACAATCGAAAAATTTTGCCGGCAAAATTTTCACTCTCGTGGTATTATATATGATAATTCTGCTTTCTCATCGACAATACCTTGTTTACATTGAAACGTCAAATTTTCACTTTGAATTTGTCATTATTGACAACTAAAGGTGCTTCGAAGTTTATTGAAAAATGATCAAACCGATTCAGTGCCATCACACAAGAGAATATTGAACATTTAATACAAAATTTTAAATTGTTGAAAAAAATAATCTTCCCAAATACAACTCGATCTTCAAATTTTACCACATAATTTTTTATTTTCATCACTCAAACTTGTTTATTTGAGGCAAAAACATTCAAACAAACCGAATTTAGATAAAATCCCTCGTCCAAACGGACTCGTGAGTTTATCAATAGGTTTGTTTTCATATTTTTGCCAAATAAACAAGTTTTCGTGGAAAAGAAAAAATTATCGATAAAATTTGAAGCACTCCTCTGACAATTTCCTGGAGTTGTCAATAATATTAATTTAAATGAGTAATAATTAATAAATAAGAAAAAGGTGGAGGATAAAATGAGGGAATAGATATAGGGAAAAGAACTATAAGAAAAATTTAATGGGGGTTTTTGTCTCCAGTTTAATACTGTGTTGCCAGGTGTATTAGCCAACATTGGAAAATACAGTTTTAAACATGAAACCATAAAAAATTACGTTTCTTTGAGAAATTAAACAAGCAGATTTTCCAAAGATAGTAGATTTTTGTAACACAGTAAAAAATAAAATACGTCGGGATCCCCAATTTCTTCAAAATTTTATTGTTTGATGAGGAATTTACGGACATTTTCTTCAATAATACTGATTGTATTAGATTATTTTTAACTACTTTCTAATTAAAAAGAAAATTCTTGATTACCTTGGTATAGTAATGAACATTTTATCTCGCCACCTGGCCAGTCCCATGGGCATGTTATTTTCTGGAATATACTCCCCGCTCCGAATGGCTTGAGTTCTAACATCTTCACTAGGCCAAACAAAGGACACTTGATTCCACTCATACACGTCTTGTAGTCGTGCAAATGTTTTTGCGAAGCAAATTATGATCAGTAAAAGAATAATTTTACACATTACGTTGTCTTATGAACACACACATACGATTTTATATAATTGTATGTTAACAAACTTGTTATCGAATCAGTGTTTTTATGGTAGAGCGAGATATTTATGCATCAAATGTTGAGTCCGGTTGTTATATTCGCCTGAATTCGAAAAATTTGTTATTATAAGAATAAATCCGTGAATCACTCGTATTAATATACTTTAATATACCTTTATTTTATGATATTCTAACGATATGATAGTCTACTAGAAATTGAATCCATTAAAGTGCACGTTCCAGGAACGGTTTTTATTGGGATAGCGCTTTTATCCGCTTATTTTGGATATGCTGTTAATAAAACGCATTAGTTCTTACTTTTTGGTGTATGATTATTTTTGTTCTAAATATATATATCTCTTTATTTAGTCAAAAATAACTAATTCATCCACTTACATAATATACATACACATAATACAATTAACAAGAACAGTACAACATATTGTGGTTATAGTATAAAAAGTAGGTACGTCACTAAGAAATTAAATAAATAAATAATCCTTTAATGCCATTTTAAAAGAATTTACAGATGAACTTTTTTTAATATATTCTGGTAAATTATTGAAAGAATTAATGCCTTTATGAAAAACAGAGCTATAGGTACTACTTCTTCTACACATTTCAATTCTCAAATTTTCCTTATTTCTTGTGTCCTTCTTGTGTGTGCGCCCTTTTCAGATAACTGCTGCCAACGTGTTCTTTTTAGTGCTTGTATGTAATGTCAGCCTTAATTGAAAATGCCGCCGCACGAATGTGACAAATAAACTCCTACAGGAATTTGACTGGGACATGTTTGATCATCCTCTGTGTACAGGCCGGACCTTGCTCCTAGCGACGAATTGTGGAGGAATCGTACCTTAAACAGGACCTTTCAGTCAATCCAAAGAAAAAAACAAACTAGTTGCTTTTACGAATAGAAGAGCTCTTCCATAGGGGAAACTAGGCTTTTCAGGCAATGGAGGCACTTTGGAGTGGAAATAGCATAACCATCACAACTACTGAAGATCCGTCCAGATAAACTGGTGGCCTATATAGAAGACAAGAAGCTTCTGGAATGGAAGTAGGTAGATAACATGGGTAAGGGTACAAAGATTCAGTTAAAGTGCCTGGGCTGCTGAGCCCAACCCAAGCGTATGAATGAAGGAATGAGGCCGGACCTTGCTCCTAGCGACTTAAATATCTTCTCATGATTTATGTGACATTAAAAGAGGGTTGGTCCAGACACAAACACATGTGCGAGTTCAACTTCCATATACAATACGGTTTTGTTTAATAAAATAAATACTACTACTATATAGTTTATTTATTAAAAGTTTTATTCAAATTTGTTATCATTTATTTTGTTATTTCTTTACAAGTTAAAAATGGAGGTAAATCACATTCGCATCTGATTGGTCTTGGTTGGTCATCAAACCCTTTTATAGAGGTATCTAATCCATCACCGAGCTTTATTGATTTTTTTCCAAACCGGCAGATTAGATCTAAAACAAAAAGCGATGCATTAAAAATTTGCTGAAATAAATATAAACATTTGAATCCAACGAAATAGGGATGTTACAATTTGTGTTGTATGCTAGGATCACCATGAACTGGTTGAAATCTGGGTCCTATGGGAGCTGCTTAAATAGTCCTATGAAAATTGCATGATTCACTGGAATGATGGTTATTATATTATTATAACTAATAATAACACTATTGCTGACAATGACTGTACTTAAGCCTGTCTACATTGAATGTGAATCTATTGATGTGAATGCCCACTTGTATATTTCATCAGTATTTATAAATCTGTCCTAGGTTAACTATCCTTTTACGTGACTCCTACTGACCTCTTTCTGTCACGTTCATGGCCTTACGTGTCTATTTACTATTAGACAACTATGAAACAATAAATAGGTTGTTTTCAAAATAGAAATAATTTGATTGAATTATTTAATAATAAACAATTTCAATGAATTTAATTCTTGGTATTCTTTTTATATAATGCCAAAAGACATCACACTGTCCAAGTTTTCAAAGATCATAGCAGGATATTACAATAAATATGGCCACAAGGAAGTGGTGGCACAGAAATAGCTCACTAGGATAAAGACAGGCGAAACAGTTTATTAAAGGACATTAGCTGATGGGGTTGACAGATTTTGTCACCTAGAGGAAGAAACTGTAGATAGCATCATGGGCTAGTGCGACTTCCTGGCGAATGAGTGGTTTCTTGTACCGGCAAGAAATTACATAAAAGTCTCGAGGATGATTAGCTATTTAATAAGAGATGGGCTAGAGAATTTAATATCTAGATTTAGAGGACCACAATATATCTGAAAAGGTCACAGGGAAATAGAAATAGTATCAGTGTTAATCAAAATACTCACTTGAAGATTTGTCTGCTTTGGGATTGATTGTTGTGATCTTATCATTTGCTGTAGCTGTAACAAAAATGTAATATTCAGATTACTCTATCAAATAGGATTAAAAACAATAAAATCGTGACATTTACTATTTTTAGAATATTTTAAATACTATTTTCAACATCATACATTGTTTTTTTATGCGATGACAGTTGAACTATACTTTGTTCCATAGAGTACATTCGAATGCAATAATAATTTAACAACCAGATGTGTATCGTATATTACAGAGTTGTATTCAAAGTTGACAAAATATGTTACCTACGACCCCCCCTGTAATCAGTCAATAACACACAGTCGGCATCAATGTAATGATGTCTATTACGCACGGTAAAAAAAACGCACAGCTGTAAAGTAAATCGCACGGCTTCCCTAGCAACATCTTAGCAACTGTCAATAGACGTCGCCATTTTATTCAAATTTTACTATTTGAAAACATTCGATATTGCCACGTTTAACAAGGAAAAGCCCAAAGGGCTTAGTATGTATTGATTATAATTGAAAAATTGGCTTTTGATCATCAACAATATATGAATAATGATTAAACGTTAGTTCTTTAATGTGCTTCTTTCATTAGTAATAGAGTAATAGAGATGAAAGTTTACCAAAGCAACTCTAATAATGTAACTGTTGTATCTTATGCTTCAGCAAGCAAAGAAAGCGATTTATGATTTGTGTTTGATAACTGTACTGTTACTATAAAGAATTATTATAATAACTGATATTATGGAATTAAATGTTATGCAATAAAATTATTAAAAATATCTATTCTTGATGTTGTTCAAGTATTATTAATAATAAGATTATAAATACAAGTACGAGTAGGTGGTAGGTAAAGTATAGTACGTAACTCGTGTTGTGGAGCATTTTACGCACTCACGGAATTACGGACTCGCCGCTACTCGGAATCGTGCGTAACTTTTCTATTCGTGCGTAAAATGCTTCCTACCACACACGTTACGTAAATACTATTACAATTTAATAGCAACTGTTTAGTGGGTGAGGAATCTATTTTATTTTATAGTAAAATATTTTTGAGCATATAATTTTATATTCGAAGTGATCCACCACAAGTTTTCTTTTTAAAACTTAACATTTTTCAATAGTACCTAGCTAAAGATACTATTAAATTATTGTAAAATATATTGTCGATTCTGTAATATCAAATGTTAAAAGATTATTGCAATCCAATACTCTATGTAATTTTGTGGAACAAACTTATAAGAAAAACAGCTTCTCGTACTCTCCAGACTAAATGTACCAATGACCACTTCACTTTTAGAGCGTCTTAGGCGTAGCTGCCCAGTTATCAGTACTAGGTAGATGACCCCTGTCCGGCATCTTTAAGCTGGACTGAAGAAAACATCCTTGCAATAGTTCTTACCACTACTAATGAATGAAAAAATACTTACGGCAAACCCATCGAGTGGGACAACATAAAACATCGTCATTATTTAAATAAACTGGTGCACAATGATTCAATATCTCTTTTTGGTATCTAATTTGAGCATCACATCTTCGTCTCATACAATTAGGAGATTCCAATTTTCCGTTGAAGTTTTTGGGACAAACGCATCTACTGCAAGTATTTTTAGGGAAAAATAGTTGTCCTTCTAAGATATTTTGTCCATCTATTTCACATACGTTCGGCTTAGTTCCATTTTGAACTAAAATTATAATATCGAGATGAAAATCTACTCATACAAATTGTCTTGAAATAGTATACAAATTTTGACAGTTTTTTTTGAATCCAAAATTATCTCATTGTTACTTATGATGGAATTGTTGATTTTTTTTCAGCAGCCGTCCCGAAAATAGAACTTTCGGTATGATTTATTAAATCGAAAATGAAACTTTACACAAATAGTACCGAAAGTAGCTATTTTCGGAATGTTTTTTTTTACTTTTGGAATAATTTTCAATATCTATGTAGGCGGCAATGACTTTTACGGAATTTTTATCATGACATCGCGTGTCAAAATAAATTTGTTGATAGTTCAACTGTATTTTCAATTTTCCGATCCAGAAATGGAAATTGACAACGAAAATGACGAAGAAATAATTATTCTACATGAAATCGGTGAAGCTGCTAACTGTTATAATTGTACAATTATTAATGTACATAAGTAATATTTATAGTATCTATCTCTATTATTTTTCAATATTTTATCTACTAACGCCGGCTTATTCCGGCTTATTCTGCTTGATATTAATAACGACAGCGGGTAGACGTTTGAAATATTTAGCAGAATATTCATTATTATAGATAATGGTACGGTACCCTTCATGAGGGAGTCCGACTGGCACCATCTACTTATATCAGCATCGTATATTTAAAAAGGGAAACCGTAGCATTATACAAATTGGACATTCAAGAACTGTACGTTTACCACAGAAAAATTAGTGGATATGATGTTATATTACAGTTTATAGAAATTTTTATTTTCTAGATTTTTTCTTAAGTGGGTCGTAGAAAAAATATGCTGTTCGACTCGTGTGGATTGTCCATATCGCACTAGTTGCACACTAGTTGCAAAAACTACTATTTCTATCAAAATATGCCCTTTTACATTTAAAAACAAGCTGCCAAATGTCAAATCAATTTATCCATCCATTTTAAAGTTATCGAATTGAAACATTCAAGTTTTCAAAATTTCAACACCCTGTATTTCGAAAAGTAAATGTGCTAACTCATATCATTTTGTCCAATTTTACGAGAGGAATCTACATGCAAACGTTGTAATTACCCTTAACGTTCGAGATGCTTACACCATATTTTGCGCGATCGTATTGAAATAAATTCCGAATAAAATAATTTAAAATTCGAAATGAACGAAATGTCAAAAGTGACATTTATACTTCTCGATCAGTTTAAAATATATTTTGCATTTTGGTGAAATTGTTTTTATGCTATTTATTACTTTTCGACGTCTGAACGGTAAATAAATCACTTACCGACGTGTTAAACTTAAAAACCAGTAAACCACAACCTACCGTCCTGACAACCGATGCTGTAAATAATCAAAAAAGATCAATCGCGCAAAAAAATTATGGAAATAATGGTAAAAATTTATCCGAATAAATTCAAGATCACCAGTACTGTGAATACCAGCTTTGCATAGAATTTTAATATAGCATCGGTGGTTCAGTGGTAGAATGCTCGCCTTCCACGCGGGCGGCCCGAGTTCGATTCCCAGCCGAATCATATCGTCTCGTAAACGAGAAAGAGACTCAGGAGAGAGCACACGCACGCTAGCAAAGCACATAACGAAGCAACGTAACATAACGTAACGTAAAGTAACGGTCAGATCTTTTGCGTCGCGACCCCTGACGTAAAGAACTAAAGTTCCAAAAAATATTTCATTCTTTGGACTTTCTTCTATACAAACCTTCTAGAAAGATTTACTCACTACAAATTTCTCCACCTGAACAGCAACTTTCGAGTGTGTGCTTCCTGTAGCAATTTTCAGCGACTGGAGTACCAAATTCTATACAGTCTACTATAGCACAACGAAATACTCCGCTAAAAGAAAATATATTAGGTATTACTGTCTATTAAAAACCTCTGGATATTATTCAAGAATATTTAACTATGATACAAGGTTGTCATCCATGGCCGCAATATGGCTGAATGCCGGATGCCGAGTCAACGAAATATTGTGAAACGCTGTTTACTTTACTTAAACTTACGGTGGATTTTTTAGTTCTGGATCAGAATTTGCTGGTGCTGGTCCATTTGTAGAACAGAAACATCCAACATCACAAGTACCAGAAGTTAGTTCGTTTGGTATGCGTTCTCCAAAAGGAATTTGCAAATTTCGAAACAAACAGTTACCGGCTTTGGTGGTAAAGTCACAGTTATATTTGATTGGACAATGTACACCTGGTTTTGTAACAGGTTTACAGCCGAGATCTTCGTAAATTAATATGCCTAATTTGTCACATTCATCAGGACCAAATTCTAAAATAAAAAATTTGTATTATTTCTGGGACAAAATGAATAAAACACTTGAATCATTTTTCTTAAAACTAGTTAGGAAAGTAAGTTATATAGCATAATACTGTAGTACCATGGAAGGTACTACTTGTGCGCAAAGCCACATGGCTGTCAATAGGCTGTCAAACGCATAATTCATTTGATGTCCAATTGAATTATTTTTTTTTTCATTTTTTGTGCGATCGTATAAAAAATGTTGAAATTCTACTTCGCGTCGTGTTTATACATTTTCTGCACTAGCTAGTTAAATTAAGATTTAAGTTGTATATTGTTTTTGAAATAAAAAAACACAAGCTGCAAACAGGGCAAATAACTTTAAGTCTATATTATTTCATCTGCATTATTTCGAAAAAATTATTAATTTAGTCTCTTTCCTTGCTAAAACAAAAATATTCTCTGAAATATCAATTATTTATTGTATTTTTGATATGTTTAAAGCATGTTTAATTGGTTCAAAATATTTTTATGTACCATAAATATTAAATGGTGATTTAAGTTAGGTACAAAAATCAAGGAGCTGCACCTAAAACTATGTGTGATAGCTAGTTAGATTCGCACATACAATTATTTAAACATTTTGTTAATTAACAATGGGCCTTTTCAATAATTTTTTTATTGGTATTGGTATTTTATGAAAAAATGTCCCCTTATTTTTTATTTTTTTTGAGCTTGATTTCTATCTTAAAAAAATTATCAAAAGTACGGAAAGCAGCGAGCGGTTTGAACGTCTACGACCTTGAAAACGAATTTTTCCAACGGCAATGAATTCTATGAAATATTCAGAATACACTATGTTTCTCATACTTCTAAATAAACAATTTAAAAAGATTATTTATTAGAACCTATTTGCTTATGACGAGTAGCACGCATACCAGAGGAGATTTACCTATTTTTAAAGTTGAAATAATATTATAAATAATTAAGATAGAGTATCGGTAGCTCATACTTTTTTATTAGAAATTTCGTTCTCTTCGAGAGCATATTTTGTTATTGGATAAAGTGTTGATACGTTTCGTTATATTTGCAAAAAACAAAATACCTTTTTATTAATCTTCATTTGCTTAAAATTTTTTTGAGATTCACACATATTTTTAGGATTTCACCATTTTCAACTTGAAAGCAATGAAAATTATTAATGTACTTACCATCTGCTAAAATGCTTGAAATTGAAAATAAAAATCCGAAAATCAACATTTTACTTCTAAACATTTCCATAGTTCAGTCTTCTCTGGTAGTAGTTCACAAACCAACTGGTTTTACTGGTTTTACATTTTTAACTTTTATATTGATAAAATAAGTCATTCCAAAAATGTACTCCGCATAAATTTAAATCAAGTAATGTGAATTACTTTTTATTTTTCTTATCCATAACAGTAAACAGTTCGTCTATAATTATTGTTATAATATTCATTTACTTGGAAATAACGTTGTTTATCTTTTATATTATGTCCAATGAAAGTAATAAAATATTCCCGGGGGTTCACAAACAGAAATTATGATCATAGTAATTAGTTCAATCCTAATGTACAGGGTGTCCCAAATAAGAGTGACTGATTTTAAACATAAATGCCCAGCTTATTAATTGCTCCAAAGAGATGGGGTTTTCACTAGTTTTACTAGTTTATCAAAGAGATTTTTTTAGGCTTGGCTGGCATTTCATCTCATCAACAACAGCTTAGAGGATTTTTATTACAATATGTAAAGTTTTTATGTATATTTGTTTTTTATAATATTGATTCTTACTAAACCAAGTTTATGTTTTACTTTTTTTTAATGTATTTACAACAAAAATAATTTCATAACCTAATAAATTAACAAAAATATTACGTTGACCGCCTGAGAGGCGTTGATTGACACACAGTGATTGAAAGTAGGTAGCACACGGTCAATCGTCACTATGTGACCCTGTCAGTCAGTGGCGGATTCAAGACATTGGAGGCCCTAGGCAAGGCTTCTCGAGCGACCCCTACAACCGGGATGTATTGTCTAAAATTTATCGGAAAATGGCAAGTTTTTACGTTTTTTAAGGGCTATTTTGAAACAAATTAAGCCTCAAAAACAACAGGAAATAGTTACTTTCCTTACAAGTGCGGTAAGTGATACTTTCCCCACACGCCACTGCAGTTGACCTAAACGACGCGGAGCGGTCAAGGACGGGAAAGACACTTTACGCATGAGTTGGGAACATTATTTTTTCTACGACCGTATATACCTACAAAAAAGTATACCAACCCATTTTAAAAAAATTATTTTATTTCAACATACATGCATATACAAAACGCATAAAGATGACGATGACGGTGACGGCAACGGAAACGGTTTTAGATCATTTGTAGATGAGAGTTTTATCTAATATATTCCGTAAATATTTATTTACCTTTTAATGTAGCAATAGTTATAACTTTCGAGGTAAAAAAGAATCTAATAAGGTCAAAATTTGCAAAATTTTACTTTCAAAACTAAAATGCGTGCGGGAAAATGGGTTAAAACGCACGGTCGTAGAAAAATTAATTTCCGGTTGACTTTCTTTGAAATAATTATTTCATGGATGTTTTAACATCACAAGTTTTGTAGCCTATCCAGTTAACAAGTTAACTACTTTAAGATTAATATTTAGATTATTTTGATTTGTGAAGTAAAAAAACGGAAAAAGCGGCTTTTTCACTCTATGCGGGTGAAAAGTCAAGAGAAAATGTACAGAAATTAGAGAAAAAGTAGTATATTAAGTATTAAGAACGGTAAGGGTTGTTTACCGGTCGACAGCAATTTTGCTGGAGGCCGGTATTACCCTTAACGTTCGAGATGCTTATACCATTTTTTGCGCGATCGTATTGAAATAAATTTAAATTTCGAATAAAATAATTTAAATTTCTTAGGCTTAGAAACCAGTAAACACAACCTACCGTCCTGACAACCGATGCTGTAAATAAACAAAAAAGATCGACCGCGCAAAAAATTATATTATATTAATGATTTGCACTAATTGCACTGTTAAACCTTAACTATTGACTGAATTAAAAAATGTTTTGAAAAGTTGTTCCTCAAAATACGATCTACAAAATGGTCTTGCCTTTCGGCCCTAGGCGGTTGCCTAGTCTGCCTAGTGATCCGCCACTGCTGTCAGTGAATGTGTGAAACCAAGTTTCATAGATTGGTAACTGATAAATTTAAATTAGACTTAAATTTTATTTATAATGGATGCGTCATTATTTTAAATTAACCGGGTCAATTGTTTGTGTCATGATAATAATATTTATCTATAAATATGTGTAATTAAAATGTACCGACAAAAATTGAGATTGTCTGTGCAATGTTCTGTTTTTTTTGGAATTTATTTGTCTTTGTGAACAAATGTAAATAAATCATTTTAGTGTTACTGTTACAATTCAACAAATTCTATACATTTATAAAGTTCCTTTTATTTTAATAACAATAATAAACAATTACTCTCTAACAATATTATGAGTAATGTTAACAAAAAAGAGATTAAGGCTTCTTTATTTTACAATACTTGGTGATTCAGTTATCAACTGAGGAAAATAAGATAAGGATAATTAACTAAATTATATTTAAAGCCATAATAATTATTTATAGCATAAGTGTAGGTATTAGATAGTGTATTATCCACGCAAAAAAGTTTAAGTGGATAAAGAATAGTCATTTAGAATTAGATTTCATCAAAAAGTGATTTGACATTTATGTCTGATAGCAGCTATAATGTCAGAAATTCTTTAAATTGATAAAAAAATTGGGAGGTGTTGAGAGACTGCTAAATATTTCGTTTCATCATAAAGTGGTACTTTATATTAAGTGTAGAAAGTGTTGATATTTTGATAAATAGAAGGGTAAAAGAAAAATAAACAACGCAAAGTAAATGACAAACGCAAGCATGATTGGATTGGATAAAATAATACCCAAGGTCACTGCCATTTTGATATAAATTTTATCTACCTCTAAAAAGCTCACACAGTAACGTCATTCTGGAATGGTCTTCTGCGGTATTCAACCATAGAGATACTACTACTCAAAGGTTCTGTCTGTCCTCTAATGGCACGCATATTTGTAGTATCTCTATGTATTCAACTCGTTAATCTCTCACTGTTGACTTTTTAAATGTTACATGATACATCTCACGTGAGCATAAACCCCTATTAAATAAAAGCAAATTGTTTTGAATTCTATATTATTTCAGGTGAAACTATTTGATCATAAATACTATTTATTCAAATAGCTAAACACTACATTTCAACATTACGTGTACCATGAATAGGTAGGTACACCCACCTGTTATGACACGTAAATCATTTTATTTAGTCCCGTATCTAAGCAGAAAACTTAGACCGAGAAATATGGATAGTTTGGCAAACCTATCTGAAGCTGTGAGGATACGGGTAAGGGGGTGAGGAAGCATGGCTGTTATCTGTCACAAACGTATCAACGGCGTACGGTATTTTATAGAAGTATTGAAAACATTTTTCCTACAACCACTTTGCAAAACACGCTTTTCTACACAAATTTTTATACGCACTAGTTGTACAAACTATTATTATGATCATGTACCTATATAGAAACTGATTTATGAATCTATAGGTATAGTACATTGTTTACCGGGTAGGAAAAGCTTAACATTCCTGGACGACTGTGAAGATTGCTAAGTCGAGGCGCAAGCCGAGACTTAGCAACACAGAGTCCAGGAATGTGGCTTTTCCTACGAGGTAAACATACTATTTTTCCGCAAATCGTTTAAAATTCGACAGATATTGATTGATTTAAAAAAAAAAACGCGATAATTTTATTCCCAAATAAATGGTGCTTTGAAATTCCTAATAAAATTACTTGGGTTACTATAGAAACGTATTGAGATTGAATTGTCAAACTTGAAGCTTATAAATTTAATTGCTGGTGTTCTCGAAAGTAAAATGATAAGTGATGATGAAATTTCCATTCCTGGGACTCCTCCAGAGCTGGTTGAGGCAGTGAATACTGCTTCATTAGAATTATTGCCAAAGAAATCAAGAGAAAAGTACGAAAATGCATACAGACGTTTTATGGATTATCGCATGAGTAAAAATACGAGTTCTTTCTCAGAAAATGTTGTAATGGCATACTTCCTAGACCTTTGTTTAAAGATGAAATCTTCAACATTATGAGCCAATTATTCAATGCTGAAGTCAACCCTTGCACTTAAACACAATGTAGATATATCTACATACTCAAAACTTCGTTCTTTATTGAAACGGCAAGCTCAAGGTTATAGGGCAAAGAAATCTAAGATTTTAACGAAGGAAGAAATTGAAAAATTTATCCAGGAAGCTCCAGATAAAGAAAATTTAATGATTAAGGTAATTTACAAGGTTTTAATTTCTATTTAGATTATAGCTTTATTTATTTTTTAGGTGGCTGTAATATTTGGTATTTCTGGGGCCTGTAGAATGGATGAGTTAGTCCGAATGACTGTACACGATATAGAAGACTTAGAATCTAAGCTTTTAATCAGCATACCTGATTCGAAAACCAACAAACCAAGATCATTTGTAATTAATCAGATCTACTTGAATGTTTATCTAAAGTATGTTTCGTTAAGACCAGAAAATATGAACAGTGACCGATTTTTCTTTAAATATCAAAGCGGAAAGGGTTGTAGACAAGTGGTAGGAATTCATCAATTTAGAAAAATGCCCAAAATAGTTGCTACTTATTTGAACTTGATAAATCCGACAGAATATACTGGTCACTGCTTTCGTCGGTCTTCTGCAACAATATTGGTTGACTCTGGTGCCGACATAACTAGTTTAAAGAGGCATAGCGGATGGAAGTCATCAAACGTTGCTGAAGGATATATCGAAGAATCGCTTAACAATAAGGTTGAGGTGGCAAATAAAATTTTCACAGTACAAAATATTCAACAAAATGACCCTACCACCCTGCATGTTGTCCAAAATGTTTCTCATAGTTCTAAGAGTGTTCCTCCAATGTTCAATAATTGTACTAACTGTCAAATTACTGTAAATATAACAAATTGATCTTAAAAATGTATTCAGCAATGACTTGATGTTTTCAAAATATAAATTAATTCCTTATAAGCAATGTGTTTTCAATCATTTATGTAGAACACTAACAACTGTACGGAAATATCATTTCCTTACAGTAAGGAAGTCCTGACTTTTTCTTCAAGAAATTTTGACAGGAATGTCAAAATTTCCTAGCGATTTGCGGAAAAAGTATTTTTCAAAACGCAGTAAATTTGAAAATCGTATCGTATTTCATAAAAAATAGAGAATAAAGAAAAGAGTAATTTTTGGCTTTTAATTTTTTCCTTTTTAAATTCTCACACAGGGTGGCTAGTGACGAGCCGCCACTGCTTCATACGTAGGTGAGTATTCTAATTAAGACTATTCTTAGTATTTTAATCTAGAAGAGTTTTGTCCTCTCAACTACTGAAGTATTTAAATTATTACGTGGATTATAATTTCTAGTAACCAAATCAATATATAGGTGAATTATTAACGTTCGAATATTTTAACGTTTCAGTCTTAAAACCGCAAGTTTGATAAATAACAAGCAGAAGTTTTATTGCAATGGTTATTTTGTCCGTTTTTTTTTCTTTTCACGCGTTTACGAGATTTGGGCGAGCTCGTTTTTATGATTGTTTCTTTTTTTTAACGTTATGATTTATACCAGATGGTAAGTACTTAATATTTTGTGACAAAAAGAAAATTCGTCGATACATTAAATGTAATAGAAGCGTTTCTTAATATCCAATCTAACGATCGTTTGATATCGTATCAGATTATGGATGTATAAAAAGCCACTAAATTAAATATCTACTTACATACAGGGTCATCCATACAAAAAAAATTGACGATCGGTAAGTTTCACGACCCTCGGAATTTACAATTTTAGAAAGCCCCACCGCTATAGAACCTTTTAAAAGAAAAAGAAATAGAAATAATACATTTTTTTTATTTCTTACATAAAGGTCAACAGACTGGACAATAAAGGTGTTCAATTTTAGGTCAGTGTGACTAACAAAAAGTGGTTTTTATGACAAGAATGACAGTAAATGTCTACCATTAAAAATATGAGTTTTTTATAATTGCGAACATCTACATATTCGGCAAATAATTATGTTCCGTATTGCCATTCTGTGAGTGAAAGAGGGAAAGCTATAGAACGACAGAGATATAATGTCGCATTCCCCCTCCCGGACGTGTATCGATCCCAATCGAGTCTGGGAGTGCTGGTGTTTCATGGCGGGGAAGTATTTTGTTCTCTCTTGGACATATAGAATTTTTAGCCGCACACTGTTGCTCCTATATAAGATTCTACATAAGGATCTTGGTCATCGGAATAAAATTGTTAATAGCTATAAAACTTTTTGTACATACATAATTGTTATAGTTTCAACTTCTAATACTTTCACTCACCCTATCTACCTTATTAAATATTAATGTTTCTAATTCTCTTTAATGATGATTGTTAGAGACAAATTTTCACTTAAATGCAATGGATTATATTTTTTCTTTCGAGTGACTGAACGTATTATGTCAAGCTGAACAAATAATTTATAAAAAGTAAATCGAACGGTTCGATAAAGAAAAATATTATTTCTATAGTCAGTAGTAGTTGAGGTTAGTTATGATTGTGTTTGAATAAATTTTATACTGACATTTATGGATGTTTGAAGACTGTGCGTAAAAATGACAGTAAGTTCAAGAATAAATCTATTGTGAAAGAGAATGGTATTTTTTGTGAATCTTCTTGTCTCTTTATCTCTGTTGATTTCAATGGTACAGCAAACCATAATTTTCTAGCTCTCAAATTTGAAGAAACATTTTGATTATTTTTTCATATTCCCTCGGGAAGTTACCTATATAAAAAATTCCTTTCTTCTTTTCTCAAAATTTGCATTAAAAAAAATACAATCTCTTGGCACTTACAACTGCATGTACTCGACAGAAATAATTTCAACCTTTTCAAATGAAGCACTCTCTATAAGTCGGATACATATTATCCTGAGGTGGGTTAAAAGGCACGACAGGATTACTGATTCTTTAGCCTGGGAAGCAGCTGGACTAAAAAATTTAGGACCCAGTGACACCTACGGCTTAACGACTTCGACAATTGCAGAACTAGCCAAACGTTACACTCATGATCAATCCCTTAAGAGGTGGGAAGAATAAAAGGATGCAGTCTTGCCAGGATCACCCTAGGCGACCCTGGAAAGCTGGCGCCGAAGAAATATTTGGTGATGACCAGGAAAAACCTACACGTTTAACAGCAGGATTTTTGATTGGTCACTGTCAACTAAGGAAATACCTCCATACTATGGGGCTAGTGGACACACCTCTATGCAAGATGTGTGAACAGGAAGATGAAACTGTCAGGCATGTCTTATGCGAGTGTCCGGAGTTATCGTCAATAAGAGAGTGTGTGTTCGGTGAGTCTTGGCCTACACCTGCCGATATAAAGGAGATGTCTCCTAGTGACCTGTCCAGGATGGACGATTGCCTAGGAGGACAACTCTTCGGGAGGATGTACAATGGGTCTCATCAAGTGACTCACATGTGGCCTAATTGCTGTGAGCCTACACCCTCCCTACTCTACAGATACAGATACAGAAGTCGGACACATTTGAGTCAAATCTTCATATATTGAACACGTGATTATACAGTCAAGAAATTTCCAATTATTAATGAAACACCCTGTATATAAATATGATTATTCTGGGAATGGATTAATTTTCTTCTCATGCATGCCTATTTTATCTAAACACTCGAAATAGATAGTAGAAGTAAATAGAGATAACAGAAATCATTTCAATTTTCAATCTTTTGACGAAGTGTGTACACAGTAATGACAGTTTTCTTCTACTAAATTGTATTTTATTAGTTTGTGAAGTACTTTAATGAGGTAATTTAATTCATTCAGTCTGATAACAATAGTGATAATTACAATCATTTTAAACGTAACAAAAAACGAGTAAACCGGTACCAAAAAAACTATAGTTCAACAAACATATTTTGTATTAGATCGCAACACGATTAAAAATAAAAAAAATGTTTTACGATGTACATCTCAGACACCGGTAAAGTCACATTAATCAAAATTGAGCTTTATAGGTGTTTCATGGGATACTGTTTACAGTTTGGTAAGGAATTGTCCAAAAAAAAATATATTTTTTGAAGCGACGTTTTGAAGTCTCCTAAAAATGTACGCTACTGATGTATATTAAATTTTAATAAGTAAAAATAGTCCCTTTGCCGGCCTTTTTAAATCACCAAAATGTTCGAATAATGTCAATTTAAAGCTATAACTGGGTACAGCAATCTTAAGTTGGTCTCAAAACTAAATCTATGGTGTTAATCATGTCTAAATGACAATTTTTTATTATTGATCTGACAGGAGTAGTTTGTAACGTCAAAACTTTTATTCGAACAATATTTAACAATGTCAAATTTATAAATTAAAATGGAAAGTGCCGTTGGTATTGTTTGAAATATTAATATTTCGATTTTTAAAACCTTAGGGAAATGATATTTTAATTAATACTATAGAAATTCACAGAACTCAACAAGGTTGAACTTCCATCAAAATACAAATTAGTTTATGTTTTTCTCATTTCCATGACAACGCAAGGTATACACTTCATAATATACATCACGAATCCAACCATTTGACATTTAGTTCTTATTTTATTTCCATCTATGATTTCCATTTCTTGTTGTTGTAGTAATTATAGACCAGTATTTATAATTTCAAAGTGCACCAATAAAAAAAATAGCGTAAAGTATTCGTGGATAACTGGTTTTTAAAACACTTGTTCTATTTCGAGCAAAATCACGCGTGTTTTAAAGACCTTAATATTCACTTATACTTTAATATACTGTTTTCTATGACTGCTATGGAAAATAGTTCTTTTCCCACAATTTACTAAATTACAAAGTGTCACTTTGCCAAAGCCGTGGGAAAGATTTTTTCTCTCGCCACATACATTTATATGGAGAATCAAATAAAATGGACAAAAACTTAGTATGCTACTGTCACCTTCAAATACCTACTTAGTTGTAACAAAACTGTCAGATTATATTGGAAGTTTTTAACTTCGAAAAGGTAGTTTCTAATAACAGAGAATTTAATGAAAAGAGATGACGTTTCGGGTCTGACCATAAAAATATGTACAAATTCCACCATCAACTATAATTTTGAATGAAATTATTTAACAGTTTAGAGATGGGATACTTTTAGTGTTATTTTTGTTTTACTAGCCATAGTTACTTTACTTGTATTCTTTAAATTTGTGCATTTGTAGAAAAAGTATAGTATGCAACATGTGGGGAAAGTCCTCGCACCTTATTCCGCTCGAGGCAAAGCTCCCTATACTAATCTAATTGATTTTATTTTGGTCTTCTTTCAAGATTTTTTTTTCTTTTTGATAAAATAGTTATAATTGATAATTGATAATTTGTTGTAGATATTAGGATGAGCAGTTTATTATGGATTCTGCTAATGTTCACTTTCGGTTCAATCTACAGCTCAGGTATCGAAGTCATGCAGATATATGTAAATGGTACTTCACCAATATCATTACAGCTAAATGCCGAACGGCAAATAATTTTAATTTATAAAAATCTCACGGTAAGTACTTCAAGTTTTTTTTATAAAATACATTTTAGTAATTGCACTATTCAAAATTTTTATTTAAGCAAAATTGATCAAATTGTAATTGTTTAATGTTAGACTCCGTTTCACAAAAGAAGAGCCCACTAAGAGTCTAGAAATTGCAGTCGTATGCGTGAAGAAGCTGCTCATAACAATATCTGAACATCAAAATCGGTCAAAGCCTTAGACCTTCTAGAAAAAATTGTATATACATATACAATATGTAATACATCTGACGTTATAGATAAACAATTTGCATATTCTTTGGTGGTTGAGTAGTAAGCACACCAGACTCTCACGCGGTAGACCCGGGTTCGATTTCCCGCGAGTAATTTTTTTTATTGTTAATTTTATTTTTGAATAATCATTCTGCTTGATATTAATAACGACAACAGGTAGACGTTTGAAATATTTAGCAGAATATTCATTATTATAGATAATGGTACGGTACCCTCCATGAGGGAGTCCGACTGGCAACATCTACTTATAACAGCATCGTATATTTAAAAAAGGAAACCGTAGCATTATACAAATTGGATATTCGTTTACCACAAAATTAGTGGAAACATAAAATTGAATTGTTAAATTTTTAATTTGAAGTTATATTAGTTTATAGAAATTTTTATTTTCTAGATTTTTTCCTAAGTGGGTCGTAGAAAAAATATGCTCCTCGACTCGATTGAACGATTGAGCACTCCGCCTACGGCGTCGTGCTTCATCTTCGTCCTCGTGCGATATGGCCATCATATCCACACTAGTTGCACAAACTACAATTTCTTTCAAAATATGCCCTTTTACATTTAAAAACTACCTGCCAAATGTCAAATCAATTTATCCATCCATTTTAAAGTTATCGAATTAAAACATTCAAGTTTTCAAAATTTCAACACCCTGTATTTCGAAAAGTAGCTAGACCCCTTAATCGAGCAAAAAAAATTATGGAAATAATAGTAAAAATTTATCCGAACAAATTCAAGTAGATCACTAGCACTGCGAATACCAGCTTTGCATAGAATTTCAATATAGCATCGGTGGTTCAGTGGTTAGAATGTTAGAATGCTCGCATTGCACGCGGGCGGCCCGGGTTCGAATCCGGGCATGAGCATATTTATTATTATGAATCGCTGCTTCGTAAACGAGAGAGAGACTAAGGAGGCACACGCACGCAAAAGCAAGGCACATAACGAAGCAATGTAACATAACACAGTGTAACGTAACGCGTAACGGTCAGATCTTTTGCGTCGCGACCCCTGGTCGCTCAAACATAACCTGGCGTAAAGAACTAAAGTTCCAAAAACATTATTGTGGTTTGATTCCCAAAAAATAAGAGAAAAAATAATAAATAATGCCACAAGGAACTTACAGAAGATATATAATATACCAATATTGTGGTTCAACCTAGAGTTCTATTGCACCCTTTTATTCAATCATTTTAATTCTGACAAGTTGACAGTTTACATAACAGCACAGCACATAGTAGCAGACCCCTCTTGTATTAAAAATAAGGATGTCCCTTTCCTTTTTGATAAAATGTTCAAAAACATAACTATTAACCATAATTTTTTATTTCAGACAATGAATCCATATAGAATAAAAACCTCATCTAGTAATGCACAAGAAACAAAACCCATTTTAGTGGTCGCCCAACAAGAAAAAGAAGTTACCGCTTGGTCAATACCATTAATGGTTGAATCTACCAAATTGGGTAACGCGTATGCTTATAACAACGTCTCCAGGACACTATGTCATGATCATATGGATAATATAATTTCGAGATCAGGTTAGAAACAATTTTAATGTTTTCATGTATTTGTATGGATATCTGTAGTGATTATGACACTAAGCAAGAAAACGAACTTTTTACATGTAGCATACTATATTTTTTCTACGACTTATTAAAAAACCGACACGGGTATAGTTTAAATAAAAATTTTAGTGTACATTTGAAACGTTCGATATTTTTTTTGTTTCATGTTTGCGTGGCACATTATGTACACATTCCTATATTCGCCAGTCGCTGGAGAAGCATGTTTTTGCAGATTATTTGGATCAAATGTTTTGTTCACTAATTTTTTTGGCACAGCTATACCTTTTTTTAAACTTGAAGAGCATTTTAAAAAAACCTCACCTACACCACTAAAAGTTACTAGATTAAAAGGATGTCCTGGAATGGTAGTCTTCAGACTTTCGGAACCAACAACACAAGAAAAAACAAGCATAGATTTCGTTTATCAAACTGAATAAATAATAAAAATAGCACTTGACTTGGTTCGAATATAATACTTAGTTAAAAAGAAAACAACATACGTGAAAAAGATGTTCCTAATAAAGATTGAAGTTATAATATTTTCAGTAGTAATACCACTAGGGTCTTGATAATACCGAGATAGTTTTGTCATAGAGAATGCTGAAAGCGTGTTGCTTGATAATAGCCCAAGGCCGCAGGCCGAGGGCTATTATCTTTGAGCAACACGCTTGAAGGATTCTCTACGACAAAATTTTGAGTATTTATCAAGACCTGAGGAGTATTCGATAAGATAATTTTTTACCTGGTAGCTTTCAAAAAATTGATTGCCAATCTGATGTTTAATAATTTTCAATACAAACTTTATCAATTTTAATCAAATAGTATTCATTTTTATTTAAAACTACAGTTGTGAAAAGTACAATTGGTAAATTAATTGAATCGTTAGATGCAATACCAAATCTTTCCGACATTTTTAATCCAGTTGTCAGTGTGACGTTTAATTAATTTTTAATAAAACATAAACACCAAACTGAAAACACCACATGTATGGTATTATCGCTGTAATACAGCGGTGATTGGATGAAATTTGACACATGACTTGAAATTAAGTAATTTGATTGGTTACTATATCCAGTAAAAAATTATCGCTGTAATCCTGAGGTGATTGGAAATACAAATTTCTTCGATTTTGAGAAACAAATTGTTGTTTGGTATCCTAAAACAACAATTTGTTTCGAAAAAGAGGAGAAATTTTCGATAATCATTAATTACACGAGTTGTATTTGTCAAGACTATTTCTTGATACAATGATTCTGACATTTCTTCAATAATTTGACATTTTCTGTCAGTCACTAGATTTTTAATATGGAATAAAACAACTAATGACAACGCGAAATACACAGATAAGAAAATTGCATGTATCCATTCAGGTGCCGAAATACAAAATCGAAAACATGGTGTTTTCAGATATCAATCCTCATATTTAAACCAATCGAAGGCGCGTATTTTGTATTGAGTGAAATAATCAAATATACATAAAACTGACAAATATCGTTGTCTGTTGTATAAAAAAGCAGTGTGAAACGGGCGACAATTTAACCAATCACTATACCTCATTTAAAAACCAGGAGGAGTGATTTGAATTTAAGTTGGCAATTCTGTAGACCTCTGATTGGTCAGATTCAGCCCAGTTTCACCCAACACTTTTTAATATTGACATCAGCTGATAGCTTTCATTTTTGATAGTTCTGACAGATAAATAAATAAATATTGGATGAAAAACCAAAAACATTCTCAAGCAATTGGTACATTATTACTTTACATTTTTTTAAGTGGTAAAGTCGGTTTAGCGAGTATTAAGGGAATACTGAAGTAGAGGAACATTATATAGTGCAGAAAATATTGGTGGAATACCAGGACTTTTGAAAAATTGTGATGAGTGAATAAAAAATGTCGTTCGAAGAACAAGAATGTTATCTGTGCTGTACAAAATTTTGCAAGCTTCAAAGAAATGTTCAGACTTTCTTGAAACAAATTAAATTTATCTGTGTCACCTTTTGACGAGTCAAATGTAGGTACTATTTATTTGTTATATACATATTTGGGAAGAAATCGTCAAAGTTCATCGGAAGAACATGCCATGGAAGATATAAAAAAATATAGAAAAGAATAGGTTTGGTAGAAAATATTATTGGTTTTTGAAGTTAAAAAGAAGGAAGAAGGTATCTCAGAAGTATTTGAAAAGTGGTTTATTACACTTAATCCGGCAACATAAAGATAACTGTTGGTAATGTTTAAATTAATACTGCATATTGCTCTACAATGCTATTAATTTTGTAGTATTGTTATTGCCAGAACATATTATCAATTATCATATTCTTTTCAATTTAATTGTAATGAATAAAATTAAAGTAACTTGACTATCTGTAATTCTCCACCATCAACAATGACTATAATTTGTTTGTTGTCGATGTGAATCTGAATCTTCTTATGTTTGAATAAGAAACGAAACAGGAAAAAGTCTCACATTTCGTTTAATGCGTAGGTACATCTGAGAAATATACTGCAGATCAGAGGAGAAATCGACTTATGACTAATGTCTTTGCTATCAAGGCATATTTAATATATTTGGAACACGACTGTTGACTACGTTTTCGGAACACACCCGTTAGTAACTAATCTGGTAACTTTTAGTGGTGTGAGTAAGGCTTTTCAAATTACTCCTCCTGGTTTTTAAATGAACTCTATAGGCTGCAGAAATGCCAACTTAAATTCAAATCGCTCATCTTGGTTTAAAAACAAAGTATAGAAGAGGCCAGCTTTGAAAAAATCAGCGTTACCTGTACTAAAATCTAAAGATGATATCCTTAGATATCCTTAGATAATTTAAACAATAATCTACTAATGTTTTCAAGGTTTCATATTAACACCTCTGAACTTTTCTCAAAATTTTATCATCGCTTTGTCCACATCCGATCCGAATCTCGTCGACGTTGTTGTGGAATTGGAGGAGGAGAAAAAATTTTACGTAAAATTAAACACGAACTATTCACTGACCGTTTCGCCGAGCGAATCTAATTACGTTTTTTACAAATTCGATAACCAAACGAGCGATACCATTTTTATTGAGATGGATTCTGCGGATGAAATTTGTCTCACGGTTTCTGTTCAAGACAGCAGGGTATTTAATACTATTTTCAGGGCAGCAGGTGGAATATAGTTATATCGATTTTTTTTGCAGTGTCCTGTATTAGATTTGAATAAGGATATAAAATACGAAGGCACGTATCAGACAATCAATACAAAAGGAGGTATTACTCTACCGGTAAGTTATTTGAAATAAATATTCGGTATTTTGGTATGTTGGTAAGTTCTGTTATTTAAAGCATCAAATGCGCATGCGTACATGTTACAATAAGGGCGGTACTATTTAGTAATTCACTTTATAGAAGTTCCAATAACTCTCCATTAGAGAGATATCGCAAGTGCTGCCATTATTGCCAGTTTGTTCAACCATCCTTTGCCGTTACGTCAAACATTGTCCAGCTTGCTTGTCTCAGCTAAGCACATCTTGTGCTTAGATACACACATACAGAAAACTTGATTTACTTATTAATGTTCTGATAGGTGAATTATAATTCTTCAAACTTTTTTACAGAAACGATCATATAAAGATGGATTCTTTCTAGTATTCGTTGCGAAGCCGGACAATTACGAATGTATTCAAGAGAGTTCGTATTTACCGAGATTCGCAAAACTATCGACTATTAACAAGATGGAAAATTCAACGGTGACCTTCACAATAAAAAACGGCATATCTTCCAAACAGTATGTTATAGCCATTATGGGAACATTACTTATCTGCTTACTAGTCGGACTAATTCTAATTATTGCAGCCTTGCTGTTTCATCGTTATGGTACAATCTCTAGACACACATATAATGGTAAATAAATCTTAAAACCAATAATTATTATATAATTATATAGCAATTGCTTTAAATTTAAAAAAAGGCCAGCCTGACTCTCTAAACCTCCTTGTTGTAAAAATGTCTGGAAACGACCTTCGATTTTAAACTGAGCTGGAGAAAGTTACTACCAAGGCCAAGGAGCATGTGATGCATCCAGCTAATTCTGGTTCACCGATTGCTCCAAAACAAACCATGGCACTGGAGCTAGTATAAACGGACCTAGGAAGAGAATGTTCTTTAGCCGTGGTCGATACACATCATTCATCATTAGGAAGAGCATATCATTTTGAGGCTCTGTGTAAAAAATTAGACGTTAGCGAGACTCTTAAGTCGCTCCTCTTCAAATTTCAGGTGTGACGTCATCGCATATGGAATCTCTCCAGAGAGCGAATACCGTGCCGATCGGTTTTCGGTTAGATGACTACTTAGCTAGTAACAGTATTTTGTTTGCTTATATGCTTATAAAATACGTTGTCAATCCATATTGAGAGGGTTATTGAAAACCACACGCTTGTACTAATCTAATTTTTTTAAATACGTAGATAATATTGTTCTTATAGCTTGTGGTGTTATTAATGTTCAAAATTATTTAATGAAATAATGTGTCAGTTCTTCACAAATTGAATTTTATTAAATACTGCTTTTTTCCAAAAAAACAGGTAATCTTTTTCAGTAGATCATCAACAAAACTGGCGTATATTTTATGTTTCAAAAAAAATTATTTGATTTGATTCAAAGTCGGGTGACAAATATCGCTTTTTTTACCAGTGAGGTGCTTGTGCATTTGAATCTGATGTAGATTTGAAAGATTTGAAACTAATATTACCTGCTCCAGCAAAATAAGTTTTTCTTGTTCTTTCCAACATTGGTGATTCAATTTCCACTACACATTCATTATAAATAGCATTTGGAGAAGCTCCTTCAATTGGGCAGTCTGCAGTTAAAAAAATTGAAATTTTTTACTCCAGACTGTACTGTAAGTAGTTATAGGCTGGTTGAAATTGTTCGGAACTAGATGAAAATATGTTAAATAGACGATAACTGATCGCTTTTGACAGGTGAACAGCCCACAATAGGCTAATTGACTTTTTATACTCTCGTATTACCATATTTTTAAACGAAACAATTTTTTTTTTCAGATGTTGTAGTGAGCGACTACTTCGAACCTATATCAGAAGAGCAAGTAAAAAGAATACTGAAAGATAATAATCTAAATTTATCACAATTCGCCAGAAATCCTAATAGAATAAAGAAAAGATCTTATAATTACCTTTGGCATACTTTAAGCATAGCCATTTTCTACAGTATTCCAGTGGTACAGTTAGTTTTCACGTATCAAAGGGTACGTTTCCTTGAATCTCACAGTTATTAGAAGATCGTTCGTTAGAAGCCACATTTTGCACTTGGGGAAATCACAAAAATGTGGTCGCGTCTAGTCAAACTGCGATCCATCATTAAGGCTAAGCTCATACGGACCACAGCGACGCGTCGCTACTTCATAAATGTGGTCGTTAGTGGTCGGAGGTAGTGATTGGGTCGTTAGGCTAAACTTGGACGGACCACAGCGACTATTTTGTGTTTCTGTTGTCGTCATCTATCGCTGTGGTCTGTCTGAGTTTAGCCTAACGACCCAATCACGACCAACCACGACCTCCGACCACTAACAACCACAATTATGAAGTTGTCTTGACGCGTCGCTATGGTCCGTCTGAGTTCAGCCCTTAATCGACACGTGGAGTGGCAGAACAGAGTTACTAGTTGAGGAGCGTGAAGGCATGGCTGGTATTGTTATTCTAGTCATCGACAAGCTCGGTTACAAGACTAACAATGTTGGCGGTTTAAAAAAAGTATGATCCACGCCACATTGGTTCTTGTGAGTTTCTAGCTCATACCACCAATGAGAGCAGCGCGAATGACAGAGTGCTTTTAGTCGAGTTGCGGCCGTTTATCAACAAATGAAAATACTCAGCTCCGACTGAGACTTATAACTCCTCTTACCTTGACAAGCTGTCTTTAGAAATGCGGTTCCGCTGCAGTCGAAGCCAGCATGTGCAGTCCTCTTGCTATCAGACTTCAAACGCGCTCGAATGCAAAATGTGTTTTGTGTGCTGTCTTATTACTTTCAACCATAGAGATACTACATATAGAGGCAACAAGCTATAGGGCGCTCTGTGAGTGGGAATGTCCGTCTGAATTCCGATAACAGAGACAGACGGTTAAAGGTGTTTCTGTCTTTGTTTGTGTATATAAAGCACAAACGATATTAGAGAAAGACAGCATAAACCTCCTACTTTCTATGTCTCTCTTATATGCTGAAGGGTTCCTTCAAAATTTGTAACAATTCTTATCTGAAGTATACTAATCTAAAAAATAAGAGAAGTTGGGTGCATGCGTATAACTTGCACAGATACAACGATGGAGGATAAGTCCCGATGTTTATATTCTTCGTTGGAACTATCCCATAAATTGGGTCTCTGTTCAACTTCGCTAATAAGTATTTCAGTATGGATAAACCTATTATCATTAGCCATTTTCTGTTCACAACGTAAATATTCATTATCTTTTCATTCCATGTTCACACGATTTAGTGTGAATGACAAAGAAATCTCCTTCAAAATATGTCGTCGAGTGAACACCATTTTTGTCGCTAATTTACCGACGCAACGTGACGTGCAGCTGCTACAGAGCTCGAGACAAAATAGCCGAATCCGAGTGAACGTTCTCTTTGCGTGCAGACGGTTCATTTTTCGTTCATTCTGACTGGGAGTGAATGATACCGAATGCTAAAATCCAACATCGTTGGATCGGTTCATTAATGAATTCATGGTATGGTACGCGCGCGTACCATACGCGTCCATCTGAAACGGGACTAACACGTTTACACTGCGGCCGCGGCTTCATGGAATAAACAACATTCCTATTGTTGTAATCCTTATGTTAGCTTTCTTCAAAAACAGATAGTTTTTTCAATGAAAACTATTATCAGAATTATGTACGGTGGATAGTTTTCATTGAAACGCTCTGTATATTTTCTAGATTGTAAATAGAACCGGTGACGAAGACATGTGTTATTACAACTTTTTGTGTGCCCATCCAGCATTTTCTTTTAGCGATTTCAATCACATTTATTCCAATATTGGTTACGTTATTTTTGGCGTTATTTTTATTTGTGTTGTAGTAGATAGACATAGACTTATAAAAATAAGAAAGGTGAGTTGTATCTACCTAATATTCTAAATAGGAAGTATATAAATAATCGCATATTTTTAGGATAAAGGCATACCCGTGCATTATGGCCTGTTCCATGCTATGGGAGTAGGTCTCATTATTGAAGGAATTTTATCATCTTGTTACCACATTTGTCCAAGTCAATCAAACTATCAGTTTGGTGAGTAGCTAATTTACGGAACGACCTAAAATGGATTCAGATTTGAAGCTTCCTACACCATTAGGTACTAGTGAAGTGATTAAATGTTGTTTTAGATACAAGTTTTATGTATGTAATGGCAGTTCTTTGTGTGGTCAAATTGTATCAAAATCGTCATCCTGACATTAACGCAACTGCTTATACAACGTTTACAATCCTTGGAGTTGCAATTTTTATGGGTAAGTTGGATTTTATTGACTTATTATTCTTATGATGTTTTAGGTTCGTTTTTTACTGAAATTTCAGCTAAAATAAAGGGGTCTGAGATATAGAGACGGCACAATAAAATAAAGATCTGCTAGCACATGCACGAATAAAAGACAGGATAGACACGACAGGAGTCTGCCGATTCTTTAGCCAGGGAAGCGGCTGGACTAAACATTTTAGGATCCAGTGACACCTACGGCCTAACGACTTCGACAATTGCGGAACTAGCCAAGCGTTACACCCATACTCAATCCCTTATGAAATGGGATGGAATCAAAGTATGCAGTCTTGCCAGGATCACCCTGGGCGACCCTGAGAAGCTGGCACAGAAGAAATATTTGGCGATGACCAGGAAAAGCCTACGTTTAACAGTAGGATTTCTGACTGGCCATTGTCAACTAAGGAAACACCTCCATACTATGGGGCTAGTGGACACACCTCTATGCAGGATGTGTGAACAGGAAGATGAAACTGTCAGGCATGTCTTATGCGAGTGTCTGGAGTTATCGTCAATAAGAGAGTGTGTGTTCGGTGAGTGCCTACACCTGCTGATATAAAGTAAATATCTCCTAGTGACCCGTTCACCTTCCTGGGAAGGACATGATGGACGATTACCTAGGAGGACAACTCCTTGGAAGGATATACAATGGGTCACATGTGGCCTAAGTGCTGTGAGCCTACACTCACCTTCCCTACTTTACAGATACAGATACAGAAAAGACAGGATGAAGTTAAAACCAAGAAATACTATGTTAAAATACAAACAAATCAAATATTGCTTCATTCCTCCACTTTATTTCCGACTCAAGACTATTCAATGCCTCCGCACAACACATGCTTCAACGGTGAAGGGAAGTGAGTAGATAAAAAGCGATTATTACCGACTAACGATGTGAGCTAACTGTGAACTCAGTCAAAAAGAACGCACCTATTATAACACTTCATACTTTGTTCATACAGCTCACATTTATAATAAACAACAAAAGGCCAATCATTTATGCGACTACATTAAATAGCTATGCCGGAATTGGTAATTTCTGACAGTACTGTTAGGTGAGTGAGCCGCGCGACGACCCTTAAAAGCCGAAAATTTATTATCTGTGTATTTGGTGAACAGAGAATAATAGAGGAGCGGGACACCCCCAAATAGTCGTTTAGAAAATGAAAAACCGACCAACCTCGTTCTAGTCGCTAAGAACAGTCTATCTTTATATTTTCGAGGGTGCTGAACACGAATATGACATTTATTTTTTTCTAAAATTGGGGGAACATGGTCAAAATTGACTTTTTAACCGAAAATGCGAAAAAAACGATTTTATGATTTTCGACAATCAACTCGTGGTTTCTTGGCGAATAATTCATATTTTTTCACGAAAATTTAATGACGTCTTCAACCAATTCTAGAGACAATAAAACTAGTCCGAAATCCCCAAAGCATTTTACATTCGAGGAATAAATTGAAGAAATTTTTTTTTCGAATTTTTGACTTTTTACGTACGATGAAAAAAGTTGAGTGAGGAAGTTTTTAATTGTTCATATCTGAATACGCAGTATTGAAATTTAGAAATCGAGGAAGTTTTTGGGAAAATTTGAGCTAGAACTATGCAGTAGAAAAAAAAGATAGAGCGATTTTAAGATGAGCACTCTCGCCGCGCGGCTCCCGCATTGGTATTTTTAGTCGATAAATCCGATTTTATCAGAGATATCAAGTAAAATCGATTGCAACTTTACGAAAAAAGACGAAAGTTCGAGAGTAACATTTGAAGGAAAAAATGAAATATATACTTAAGCATCATTTTTATTTTTACGATTCATCAGGTACAATTTCATGTCGGTTTGTACAAGAAGATTTGCAAGAACAAATATCGCAACATTGTAAATTAGATTGCTTGCAAGGGCATACTTCCGTTGAACACGGAGATTTTCCGAAGGAGGCACAAAAATACTTTTGTAAAAGTTCCATACTTGTGATACCTTCATAATAATTCGTAAGCACATAACCATTGTCAATGAGCCATCCATAATTTGTTATTTCTTCCGATTTTATTACTGGATTGATCGCTTGGTTCCACTCATTTATTTGCCACAATGCTCTTAATATATGCTGCTCCAAAGCGGGCTGTGAGGGAGGTAGCTTATCGATCGAAACCGTTTTTGCAATTGCACCATAGTATCTCAAAGAATTAATTGAATTCCGTGTGGCTTTCAATTTTTTTGATGGATCATACAACATAGCTAAAAAGTTACTTACAACTTCTAAGGCGGACTTAAGATCAAGCGTTGTCAAATTTGCCAGAGAATACAATTCTTCATTAGACATTTTTCGCTCTATCTTTTTTTCTACTGCATATTACTAGCTCAAATTTTCCCAAAAACTTCCTCGATTTCTAAATTTCAATACTGCGTATTCAGATATGAACAATTAAAAACTTTTTTCATCGTACGTAAAAAGTCAAAAATTCGAAAAAAAATTTCTTCAATTTATTGCTCGAAAGTAAAATGCTTTGGGGATTTCGGACTAGTTTTATTGTCTCTAGAATTGGTTGAAGAAGACGTCATTAAATTTTCGTGAAAAAATATGAATTATTCGCCGAGAAACCGCGAGTAGATTGTCGAAAATCGTAAAATCGTTTTTTTCGCATTTTCGGTTAAAAAGTCAATTTTGACCATGTTCCCCCAATTTTAGAAAAAAATAAATGTCATATTCGTGTTCAGCACCCTCGAAAATATAAAGATAGACTGCTCTTAGCGACTAGAACGAGGTTGGTCGGTATGTGAAAAAAAGGGGGTGTTCCTCTCCTCTATGAGGAACGCGAAAAAAAGGCTAGTGATTTGAAGCCCATACCACCTTACCTCTCGAACCGCTAAGATTCGGTGAAAACAATGTTTTTGTGAGTGCTCAAGGCGTGGGATGGAGCTCGAGTTGAAGATGAAAATGATGATGTCGAAGGCAAATATTCATAAAGTAAAAAAGTTCTGGTTCAAATAGTCTCTAAGTTGCAAAGAGTTTACTATCACAACCCTGACTATTTCATTTTTTTTTTTAATTATATGACTCGTCGAGCTCAATTATATTGCAAAGAGGCTGGAGATAGCGAATTGCGTTCACCTTGATGAACAATTTGGATTAAATTAAATACGTTTGTTTCAGCAATGATTGGAATCCTGAACGGTAGCTTGGCGATCTGGTTAATATTCGTTATATGCTATACTTTTTTGTGCATCTTTTTATCTTTCAAAATTTATTATTTAAATAATATCATCGATGGATTACGTCAGTTAAAAGATAATTTCGGTAATAAAGGACTTACCAGAAAAGAATTCATTCGTCCTATAAGAAAAGGTAAAGAAATTGCATTTTTATTAAGTGAAAATGCTAGAGAATTATTGTTACAGCTCGATTCATACTTTTGTTGTTGGCAAATTTGGCGAATTATTCAATGCTCGTAACTGGTCTTTGGTTGTATAGCGATAACGTTACTGATTTCGGAACATTTCTTCTTGGATTGTTGATGGGCAACAGTATTATCCATGCCATGTTTTACACTGTTATGAAGGTTAGTAAATATTTTTGTCTTCCAGTCTTCCAGTTTGTCTTCCAAACTACATCCAATATTCGTTAAGAGCTCCGGAAACGTCAGGGGGTCTATTCACTAACAGCGAGAGCTCTTACGAGTGTACACATTTATAAAGTGCGCATGCGGGCTATATCATAATTTGCAATTTCGAGAGAGCTCGCATGCGCACTTTATAAGTGTGTACTCTCCTAGAAGCTCTCACTGTTAGTGAATAGGACCCCTGGGGCCATATTTGCGTTCCTAACCATAGTTCACAGCCAAGAGAGTTTTCGAAAACGTACATATACTGAGCCGGTAGCCGTTAACATAATTCTAGCCGCACGACTATTTTGGCAGATGAATATATAGTTTTCGAACCTACTGAGCCCCAACGGTAACACAAGTTTTTGTTTGTTACAATATCATTTGATTTGTTGCTGCTTGCAAAGGCGTTTCAAAATTTAAAAAAATGTTTCCCATAGTAAATTTGCAGAAATTTGAGTGAATTATGGCCCATTTTGAAGGATCTGCATAAGGGTCGTTTGCCGCAAAATTTCAGTTAGCAAAATCTGATTGTCTTTTTCAGAGAACCGAATCCTACTTCTTTGCGGATTGTTCAGGACAAATTGACAGCATGATAATTATTAATAATATGTGCTATCGCAATTCGCAAAGTTGATTGTTGAAATTTTAGTGAAAAAACAGATACCTGAGACAATATACAGAATACGGACATCACCCATTCAATTGAGGTTAGATTTTTGGTCTTTCCGTGGTCTTTTCGTTAATGCAACCGCTATGTCTACCGTCCGTAAGATACCGGTAGTGTACGGGAGCGGTATACGCTTAGTGACATTCCGTATGTCAAAGTTGTCAAATAACGTTAATCGGAGTGTTTTTAAGCGGCTTCGAAAATTCCCTAATATATTCTATCAATATCCTATCTGATAGATCTAAAATTAATGTTTGACAGTCCCTCTGCAGTTTATTCCTTAATTATTAAAATTCCTGCATATCTTAGGATACAATTAAAGTATGGAAGTAGAAATAGTGAAAACAGCTCGCATTTAATGGATAATAAGACACACCCTGTGTAATAACGCATATGTATAATCAATAACAATATACAGGTTGCTAACAGTCTTATCATTCATACGATTTACACAAGTACGACAAGGAAGATATGAGAAAAACTACTTGAAAGAGAGGGAAGAATAATCGTGGGCAGTCAGCGTTGGGCAGCAATTGGACAATTTTCAAATGCTACAGTAAACAAATTAACTATTGTATCAGCTTAATGACCTCCAAATTACCTTTTTATAATTTGCAATTTTTCGCAGGTTAAGTATGTTATTGAAGGCATTGTATGGTTGAAATAATACCCTTCTTGGTGTGCGTCATCGATTGTTAATCTCCTTCTATCACATTACGTAGGAAGAAATGGAAAAAAGGCAGGTCTGTGATTAATCCTGATCAAAATATCACAATAATGAACCGTTTGAATGTTTTACAAAAATTTGATTGGTTGATGTTTAGATTACGCACCAGCGCAACCTATCAATCGGGAGCTCAAAATACTATGAAGGCGTTACTTTCGTAGCGGCAATGTGTCTTACGTTTTTTTCTACTGCCACACTGACAGTTCTTGTCAGGTGTGTACTTTGTTGCTTACGGTCAATTATTATTTATTTCAAGTGAATATTATTCTTATTCTTATAAGAGGTCCAGCTTACTGTTTATTAAAGGACTATTTATCACAGCGAAAACAAATAGTAAGTATAGATTATATTATTATTATTATTATTATTGTTATATTTATCTAAATGATACAAAAATATTCCTAGATACACGAAAAAACATCAGCATTTTGAAAGTTCTGAAATATTTTCAGTTAGAAAAAGTAATTATTGATTTCATAGCCTTTTCGAATTTGGCTAAACACGATCCTGATAATTTTATTTATCAAATTTAAGGTTAGCTATATGTCAAAATAGCAAATAAAATAAAAGACATGCCGAAAATCCGGATATACGTCAAAAACGATGACGCACTCCAAGAAGGGTACCTATTATTTTAACTATAAATGTTTCATTTTCAAATACAATGTCATGATCAACGTTTGTAGGGAAAATATAAAGGAATAAAAGTTTAAATGTGACATTGTTGCCGGATCAAAGTGTTTAGTTTTACCTAATAGTGCATGAGCTCGAAATAAGTTATCGATAACGAGACAAAAATATAATTTTTTGTACAAATTAAACTGCGCTTCTGGTTATTTCTTCTCTCTCTCTCTTTCAAGTGTTTTGTAAATCGTATGTCGTTACAAGACTTTTCGCAGCCTGTATATATTGTGTTTTGTTTGGTTGTTGTAGCTTCTCAATCGAGAAAGAATATGCACAGAAGCAATTATTTATGGAATTCTCAGTTTAGTAGCTTGGTCAGCATCGAGCGTATTCTTTTTGGACGCTGCCACTTTATGGACGGTTAGTATGAGTATATTAATATATTATTATAAAGATCTGGTAATAATGTTTTTAACCAACCATAGCAGAACGGTATTCTTACCTCTACGGATAGTTGTTACCCTGCTTTGACATAATTGTGAGATGGGTGCGTGTTATATCGTGTAAAATCAATCAAACATATATTTTTTATAGTAAAATTGCATTTTTTCTTAAACAATTTCAGGTTACTCCAGCCGAATCCCGACAATGGAACCAAGAGTGTATAGTTTTAAACTTTTTCGACAAACACGATGTTTGGCATCTATTGAGTGCCCCAGCGCTTTATTTTACTTTCATGTTTTTAATGTCATTAGATGATGACATATTAGATACCGATCAAAAAGATATAACAGTATTTTAATACATTATAGTGTTTTTGTAACTTGACTTTCAGAATGTTTGTGTTTCCCTTTAATTTTTAATACCAATGATTTGTTACTTAGTCAGTTTTCATGGATATTTTTTTAGTAGAGTTCATGTTATAACATTTTTGGTGTGCGTCATCGATTGTTAATGTCCTTCTAGCACATTACGTTGGAAGCATGGTTGGAAGAAATGGAGAAAAAGGTAGGTCTGTGATTAATCCTAATCAAAATATCACAATAATGAACCGTTTAAATTTATTACAAACGTTAACCCAAATCTTTAACTCGAAAAGTTTGATTAGTTGATGTTTAGATGACGTGCAAGCGCGACCTATCTATCGGGAGAAATTACTTCGATCAGAATAGGATGCAGACGTATCTTTAGTAGCGGCAATGTGTCTTACGTCTTTTTCTTATATCCCACTGACGTGTTAACGCTAAATTTTTCTCCCAAAAATTTCTAGCTGCTTGTCATCCTTTTGATTTCAAGAGACAAGTTCAAGGGCAAGTTCTACAACAAATTTTCCTTCCTAAGTTCACAATTTTTTATGGATGAATTATTCAGGGTGTCCCACGATGTTTTGGCCAGTATATATCTTGAAAACTATTTGAACTACAATATTGAAAAATGGCAGGTAGTTTTACACATTTTAAGCAATTAGAAATTTAGAAACGACAAACTAATTTTTATTCGAAAAACAACAAGCTAGTAACGTCACATCTGAATGTGTATTTCCAAGACAGATATGGATTGGGAGAAATGGTACAATACAATGGCCTGTTCACCAGATATAATCCTGTTAGATTTTTTCTTTGGAGATATTTAAAAGGATTAGTTTATGTTACAGCTCCTAATGATGTAGACGATTTAAAAACAGAATTAGAGCAGCTTGCCAATCTGTTGCACCAGAAATTATTGAAGCAGCATGCACAAAAAATTCACTCAGTAGATTTGAGTGTCGCATTAATGAATTGAACTGTAGTAAAAGTAATATTGTATTACAATTCTTTTTGTTTTTTAGCTCTCTTTGTTTTTCAAATAAAAATTATTTTGTATATTTAGTATAAGAGAGGCCTTTAGAGCAATGGAACAATACACAGGTTGTCTCATTAAAATTTCAGAAAATTATAACACGTGACCTGTGACCTGAAACGTGACATTGTAGCAAAGTAGCTGATTGCTTAAAATGTGTCATACTACGTACGGTTTATAACTGCCAAATTTCAATATTGTAGTTCAAATAGTTCTCGAGATATATACTGGCCAAAACCTCGTGGGACACCCTGTATATATCCAGACTACTCAGAAACCGTTCATGTTTAGCTGTGATAGGTTATTGAATAAATTATTTGCCTATGTATTGTTTTTTTTTATAAGCTTTTCACCTACCAAAATATGAACGAAATTAACAGCTGAGGGTGACTTATTTTCACCCTATATCAATACCTAACCTTACACCACACCAAAAACAGGAATTGGGTATTGGGGTATCTAGAGAAAAAAAAAACATTTTCCCAAAAACGTGTTTTCTTTCAAAAATGTACAAATTCATCTTAAATAAATAATAAATATAAAATGAAGTCACTTTAAAAAAAAGTGAGAGCCAATTTAAGAAAAAGTATAAAAATGTAAAGCTGGCAGATAAGACATTAATATATTGATAAATTTTGTGCGAAGGTAAGATATTATCACATTTTCTACTAAACATATGTTTATAACAAAGTTGAATAAAAAAAGGATCCTCAGGATCACTCAATCTATCTTGTGTTTATATACCTACAGATATAAATTTAAACTAGAATTTATGCGTCTATATGAATATTAAAATTTAATACTGGTAGGAAATTCACTTTTTTTTTAATTAAAAGTATATTAAGCAAACCTTAATTCGAGAAAATTTTCAAAAATAACATATTTTAAGCAACTGCCTTATTAGATACTGATTCGTAGTTCGGTTTCTAGGATAGGCGTGCCTACAGGGGGGCCACCCAAATTCCTCAAAATATCAATCTATTAAAAACATTTTATAATTTTTAAACTTAACGTTCTTTAAATGATACGAGAAAGCAGATTTTTTATTCTTAAAATGAATTGCGAGAAATTGAAGGGCTTTAATATACAAAAGCAAAGTTTTTTCATCAAAAGATTCCGATTTGATATTTGCCCCCCCCCCCTAATAAAAAAGTCTGCGCACGCCTATGATTTCAAGTAGCTTTTCCAGAAAAATCTTTGATCTAGTCCACTTTTAAGGACGATTAGTATACTTGAACTTTTATTTTGCCGTCGACCGTTCACCTGAATTTGCAACGACAGGGAGAACAAGTTAATGAAACGTCCAATTTCGAACCACAAACCTCACCCAATTTTTTTCATTTCAAGAATATCAAATAAATGACTAAATCTACACTACCCAGTATATTAACTTATATTTTCGTATACAGGACAAAATTTTGGGAATAAGCAGTTGAATGGGACATTTTTTGTTTGTATTTATGTCATTTCTTATAAAATTATTGATTCTCATTCGATAGTTGATTGGCTATAATAAATTAACGCATAATACTCCTAGAGGTGAAAATACTGCTCCTACTATTCCAATTACTGTTTGCATTATTAGATAAGAATTTTCCTCAGCTTCAGGTGCCAGCCTGTAAAAAAAATTCGAAATTACTTTTTGGTTTGTTTTTAATGATAATTAAACATTTTTATCTGGATATTTTCATCTGATTAATGTCAATATATGAAAATGGCGAAGAAATGTTATTTTCAATTTTTATAAATTTTCTGATTTATTACTGCACAAGCAAGAATACAAAAAAAGCAGAAATTAAAGTAACAAAATGATAAGAAAATCAAAGCGAAAATGGATGGATAACAATATAAAAGAAATAGAACAGAAAAAATGAATTGTAATACCAAGAAATTTTATAAAAATATAAATGAACAAAGCCGAACCTATAAGGGCAAAACGAAAGGTATAAAAAACCAATATGGCAAAGTCATTGAAGAAGAAAATGAATACAAACAAATATGGATGGATCACTTTAGGACTTTACTAGAAGAAGATTCAGATATTGAAGTAGACATTGAAGAAATATCGCAAGAAAAAACATTGGAAGAACCTACAGTAGAAACGGTGAATCTTTTCCATCACGTGACTGTTACGTCAGCAACAATATTCATATGAATCAAATCAAAACTTCTGTCAACTCGATAGAAATAATCGTTATGACTAATATTCCAAGCGTCGGCCTTTTACGAATCGGCTACTAAGCAAGAAATTTAATTTTCTAATTGTAATTATCTGGTTAACATCTCGACATCATTATTGAAACTATCGATATACTGGGTGAATAAGTTACAAAGTCCAAAATTAATATCAACCATGCTGGCTTATTGGTAGAGAGCTAATTTTTGTAGGATGTCTTGGATTTTATATAAGTATTTATAATTAGTAGTTCATAGAACTGACGTAATATTTATTCTACTGACTCTAAAACTTTTAAAATTACAGTTTGTGAACTGGGGCAATATATCACATGGATTCCGTTCCATATTAAAAATAAAAAATAGGGATGTCCACAACAGACATCAAAATAAAATTGAAACACAGACAAGCAATAGAAAATTTCTAAGTGAAACCCAAGGCCCCATATATGTAATTAGTGCCTGGTCACTGATTCACCCTGTATATTTGTTTATAGAAAATTTATTTTTATGTTTTTGAACCTCTTCAGAGCAATTTTTTTTTATTTTTTCTTCATGTGGTCGTAGATAAAGCTTTGTATGACACTTGTGCGTGAAGTACTTTTGCGCACTCGTTGCGAAAAAGGCACTCACACGTTCGAGCCTTGCATTTTCGCAACACGTGCTAAAGTATAACTTCACGCACTTGTATCATAAATTACTCTTAAATTACTTACCTGATAACATTTAAAAATGCTACATTGAAAAAATATCCACTTGATATCATAAAACTGGCTAGTATTATGATGTATTGCCAATCGTGAGGAAATAAAATGGGTGTATCATGATTTCTTGGGTGAGCGTTGCAGAAGATAAATAGAGGAACAAAAACTATCATTCTGATTACTGAGAGAATGGCTAAAACTGTAGGTGGTGGCCTCTGAAAATAAAAAAATATTCTTTTAAAACAATGTATGTTAACAATTTGGACGTTTTTACAGTTGTGTTGAGCTTCGTAGTAGTTAAATTTTTGAAAAATGGCAAAAACATAATTTGACTGACCGGTCAGTTTATGGTTTTTCATCGATTAGTGAGAGAGAGAGGAGAATAATTGTGCGCATTCAGATACCACTGAAGTTATCTGTTATCTGTAGAGTAGGGAGGGTGAGTGTGTAGGCTCACAGCACTTAGGCCACATGTGACCCATTGTACATCCTCCCGAGGAGTTGTCCTCCTAGGTCATTGTCCATCCTGTCCTTCTCAGGAAGATGGACAGGTCACTGGGAGACATCTCCTTTATATCGGCAGGTGTAGGCCTACCACTGAAGTTACCATTGATCTGCATTTTTAATGTAAGATATTTTGCTATAAATAATATAAATAATTTATTAAATAGCAAAATTCTACTCTGCACACAATCTACTTATTAATCTAACCTCGTAGATGCAAAAAAAAAATCATAGTCATCATGAATAGTCGTGATATATTCTGTTTGACGTGTATTCGTGTATTTACGTAACCAGAATTCAATAACATACTGTAACTTTTTTTTAAAGACATAAAGATAACAAAGTGATAAGTTGTGTCTCCTACATTGATTTCCTTGAGATATATATTATCAATTTCCAAGGCGACATGCGGCGACAGTGTTATCGGAATGTTTTGTAAACAGAATCTACTAACCTACCAAACAATTGTGGGGGTACTATACCTTGTTTTTAAACTATAGAGAGGCGATTTGAATTTGAATTTTAAGTTGGCTGTCTCCGTTTCAACGACATTTGTCAGTTTTAGGTTTATTTATATTCATTATAGTTCAATATTTATTAAGTACCACTTTTTTGCATTTGTTTTTAACTGTTTTATTTTAACAAAGTATTGTATTCCAATCAAGTTAATTGTTATTATTACTAGGTATTTATTCAGTTCTATAAACAATACATACAGATGTGGAAACCACTTATGGAATAAAATTCTTTATGTCATTATTTTAAAAAATTACAAAAAATGCCGAGACACGTCAACTTTTGAATTGAGTTGTGCATTATGTAAACATAAATTTAAATGTACAGGGTGATTCACGCAAGTATGCCATAGTCGGTGTTGTTTTCCCTGTCCACACGACGTCAGTTGTGAGCGGTAAGTTGTATTAAAAATGGCAAAAAGTGCATCTTTTTGTTATCTTATGATGACGTACAAGAATTGACGCGAAATCTTATACTGCAATTTGTAAGTGAGTCTAGTGAAATATTATTGAAAGAACTGGAAAAGAAAAAACTATGAATTAGAGAGAAATACATGAAATGTTAACAATTTAAACAATAAACAAACATCCAATGAAGCACTGTTTGTTACCAATTCTCCCTCATTCTACCTCACTTGCTCGTCAATGAGTTGTCCACTAGTCCACTCCACACAGCGTCAGTGCAAGGCAGTCTGAGTGGCAGGCAGGTACCGTTTTCGAGTAGTGGGCAGGTTGTCTACTCCTCGTGCAAGTCGACCTGCCAGGCAGGTTGAAGGGGAGCTTGCCTGTGATTTACAAGCGTGGTCGTCCACACAGGGCAGGTTACCTACTCCAAGTAGCCGGTTCTCGCCTACTGGCCTCGTGTAAACGCGGCTTTATAGTGAAATATGATGTTTTAAACAAGGGAAATAGGTTGGTCTGGTCTGTGAAGGGAAGCATAATTAAGATTAGTGCTTTATTTCGCGATATCTCTCTACAGAGGTTTGTTTGAATGCTCCTCTTAGTTTAAAAACAAAATATAGTATTGGTATTTGCTACCATTGGGTTAAGATCAGTTTCTAGATTCCGGCGCCAAGCGGTCGACGCACTATATCGAAGATTCGACACTCAATTTAATGCTTTAAATAGTTACCTTATTTATGGATGCTGCCAATACTCGTCCAATAATACAGCAAATGTCACTAAATAAGAATGTAACTACAGCTACGTAGTATCTATCTATAAAAAATTAATATTCAATTAAACACCATCGAGTTTTGAATAAAAATGTGTTATATACGTTAAGTTTAGCGACAAATTCTTTTATTTTTACCTGTAAAGTATGTTTTGTGTTCGGATATAACCAAAGCGGCGATGGCTGGATGTGTAGGAACGTAGGCCAGAGCACCTGCAGTCACTATCACCAAGCTGGTCCAAATTTTCCGGGAGTTAATTTCAATTTCTTTAAATGTTATCAAATCTTTTTTGGTATCTTCTAAAGCGTTATCTATTATTGATCGATAATAGGATTGTTGGTGGATGGTGTGATAGAGCAATAATGTTACTGCAGTTAAAAGTGTTCCGGATACGAAGTAAACTAAAGCCGATGATTGAGATGAGGTACCTGTGAAATAAAAAAATAACATCACATCACAGAGTTCAGACAATAAGCTGAGTAGTTGTTGATTGATGGTGTTATAGACTGATTAAGCTACTAACTCAAATAATGAGCTGAACAAGCGCCGAATCAGACAATATAGATGCCATTATACAGCAGCATCCATATAGTTGAACTACATACTGAATAAGTGCCTCTTCAGCCAACTTAGTAAATATTGTTCAGCAATATGCTGAACTTGGGTTGAATAAGCATTTCTTCAGCTTACTTAATCCGCTGTTTTTTATTTATTACTAGCTGAATACAGGCTGAAAAAGCGTTTTTCTACTCATCAAACCATGAGCTGGTTAAGCGCTTTTACAGAAATCTGAACAGCTGTAGCACAGCTATTCATAGTCAGTTTAGTATGCACCGAATAAACTCTCCTTCAGTAAAGTTCAGAGCCACTGAATCAGCTTTTATTAACGCAGATTGGAGAAGTTTTAGTTCAGCCCATTTTGAAAATATTGTTCAGATATACGTAGTCTGTGAACATGTGAGTTTTTTGATGATAGACAATATAGAAATAAGCTTTGGAGATTACAGAATAATGAAATGATTATTTCCAATGAGAATAAAAGAATATTATTAGAAAGTTAGGATATGTTTCACCGCTAACTTGCAGCATTGCTTTCAGACGAAAATCAGCTGACTTCCAGCAATCTCAACTTGTTTTGTCCAACTAGATATCTAGTCTCCAGGGTTCCAGCCGTTCAGCCCGGTTGAACGCTGCCATTCTCTGTATTAAATAATATGTCAAACTGTCACCTGTCACTGAATTTAATGTTACTCAAGTTCGATTCATTTTATAAGCGGTATTTATACCAAATAATGTTTTATTAAAAAAAATTGTCCGTTTCTTACCTATGACAAGTGCGAGGACTTGAAGAGCTGAACAAAAAATGCCACCGATTCCTTGTCCAATGAGGAAAGTCTTCATGTAAATTGGAGGGAACTTCGCCAACAGCGCTAAGGAACTTACTTGGAATAAGGCAAGAATTCCTAAAAGATCGAAAAATAAAACTTAGTTTTCGGCTGATTTCATCGAGCATCGCCAATCTTTAATTGAAAGTAAATATATTATATTCATATGTCTATTGTGTGTAAAAATATTTCGAAAAGAATTCCCAAATATTTTGTTTAATTTATACTGTGATAAATATATTTTCAATATTAGCTACTGGTTTTGACAACAAGTTCGCGCATATGACTGCAACTTCACGTGGGTTCTCATTACTTGAAACGGAGTCTACTTTTATAATTATTATGATTAAATCTATTGAATACATGAACATTTTCTTACCATTCATAACTGCTAGGATTACCATTGTGAGTGCAAAAAATCCTGTTTGCCCTATAAAGATAAAAATTGTGACCAATTGCATAGGAATTAACAGCATATTATATAAAACATTTCAGTAAAATCATGCCTTTTCTAACTACCGCTTTTAATTTTAGTTAGTTACATGTTCCTATAATAATCAAAGATTGTTGAGACGAAAATGTATCCGAGCAAAATGCGAACGATATCATTTTTCAATAAATTTAAGTAACGAGGCTTAATAAGGTTGCTGCCTTCAATAAAAAAATTGCAAATCCAATTCGGGTCCATAAATTGATTGACGCCAAATGTCAAGACACTACCTATGACAATAAAATTAAAGCTAAATGCCATTGTTTTATAGTAGATGTAATTAATTAATTCATCTACACTCTTTCTATTGACACTAATTTCGTTAAAATCGGTTGATTTCAACCAAAGTTATAGGTATTTATCCACAAAAACTTTCCCACTTTCCCCCAACCTTTATTTGGAAAAATAGAATAAAAAGTACTTGAACAAATTTGTGCGACTTATTTAACACTGGGTATAATTGGGCATATTTCACAAAAAACTGGTTTTTAAATTTTTCTTTACAGGTTATGCCCCCTACTAGCGGTTAACCTAGAAACTTGAAAGTAATTTCCAGCAATTTCTCTTTCCCACTTTTCCTAAGGAATTTTGTCTACTAAAGTTATAACATGAATAGTTTCTGATATATAGCCGAGAGATCGGCTTATTGGACCACCCGGTACATATTATGCAACACTTTGTTGGATTATATTGTATATGTATATTGCGAGTAGGGGCGCCCTGACAAAATACTAAACCTGTAAGTGCGCCGCAAACTGAAAAAGTTTGGGAGCCCCTGGCGTTAAGCGGTTCTTTGCTGCAGTGGTGCAGCACGCGAAAAACTTTAAGAGTAAAGTTAAGCGCAACTTATGAAAGGTGTGCTTAAATTCTAAACGTTGCAAGCGGTCATAAGTATTATAAATGAAAATGAGAAAGTAGAATAAAATTATTATACTTACAACTATCCGTATTCATTTTGATAAATACCGTTGATACAACGAAACAAATGGCTAGGATATACAAGGAAAACAAAATTCTAATCTTGACCCTGATTTTGTAGGCGAACACAACTGCCAGTGTCATGCATATTACAGTCGGAATGGATATTGCAACATTTGTTGCCGATGCAAAATTCGATTGTAACATTGATCTTTCTTCTGGATCGTCTGTTTCCACAGTGATATTCCGAAATTTGTACATCCAGTACTGGAACAAAACAAAAATTAAAATATATTACATTCAATAGCCTTCTTGATGTACGTCATCGTTTGTGACGTATATCCGGGTTTTGGGTACCTATGACGTTTATTTTATTTGCTATTTTGACATATAAGTAGCTAACCTTAAATTTGATAGATAAAATGATCAGGATCGTTTTCAGCCAAATTCGAAAAGGCTATGAAATCAATAATTACTTTTTCTAACTGAAAATATTTCAGAACTTTCAAAATGCTGACGAGAACTGTCAGTGGGAGAGTAGAAAAAGACGTAAGACACATTGCCGCTACGTAAGGTATGTCTGCATCCTATTTTGAAAGCTATAATTTCTCCCGATTGATAGGTCGCACATGCGCGTATTCTATTTTATTATTCTCTATGCGTCATTTTAAGTTGAGTTGTTGTTAACTTTACTTCTATACTTATACCGATTTTGGTCATTCGTCGTCAAAACCAGGACCATATTGTAAAATGGACATTGGACTTCAAATCAGTAGCGTAACGTTTTCACATTTTGAATCTGTGTGCCTTGACTGTGGATGATTTTTTAGGAGGCTGGGTTATAGATCAAATAAAACATACAATACTCTCGGATAAACTATTCGAAAATCAAAAATATACGACAGTAAATGATTGCCTCAAACACAATCTCAAATGTCAATAATAAAATAGCTGACATAGATAAACCAGACGTCAGCATGAAACATCGTTTGTAACACCAATGGTATGAAACGGTCGCGACAAGGCGATATAGATAAACCAGACCGAATTTGATTTCTGCGCAAGACAGTTGGCGAACTTCACGTGTCTTCTTGCTATGTGAAACGGACTCTAAATCTCGCGTCAAGCTTTTATATGATTCAATAAAGTGTGTAATAATGTATTCAATTGATTGGTGTGTATAATTTAAAGTTCCTCTTGGAACCTCTTGGAACTCGGCGAAAACGTCTTTTATGGGATTACGGTCCCTTCAATTTAACAAACTTGTAAAGGATCATTGGTGTGCAATTTAGCTATGCCATGCCCGAGATGATAAGTAAAAAGTGCAATACTATCACTTTTTTTGTTCATACGATTATCTTACACCCGTTTTAAATTTTATCGGCTGTTTAAGTATATAAGAACACATACGTGCCTTTATAATAATAAACTTTATATATTTTTTTTATATATTTTATTAACATCGTTTTACTTTTGACACTGTCGGCATGATAACAAAATTAAAAGATATTCTAGATAACATTAAAATAATCTAACAAGCAAATGCATTTTTATTTGATGTCCAATCTAAACGAATTTGGAGAAATATTGAAGGATCACTCACATTTTGAAGATTCATTCACAAAACAGTCTAACCTATAAAAGTGAAAGTTTATAGGATGACCTTGAATACATAAATGAGGTTTCAAACCCATCCACCTGAAGCGCTAGTTGCAATTGAGTTGTCGAAACAGGCCTGGCAGCTAAGGCCTTTAGCACGAAAAGAAGAAAAGATTTTAAAATTCATCAAAGCTGTCATATAGTTGTTGTCACCATTGTCTTTCATAGATTGTTTCCTTTTGCCATTTGCTGCTGTTATTTGTGTTTTAATCAGGTACTGTAAGTCTTATCAAGTGTGATAATTCATAATATTTATAATGGTTGGTGTGAAGTGTTGCGTTCCTGGGTGTACAGACATTGCATCAAAACGACATAGGTTTCCCAAACATGACGCTTTGTTGTTGAATGAATGGGTTGCCTTTATTCGCAATCCAAAACTAAAGGAATTAAGCGCTGAACAGATTTATAAATCCTACAAAGTTTGCAACAGATCTTTTGAACCACAATATGTTGTTATTGGGACAAAAGGGGGCCTCACTCGCAAAGCTGTTCCTACAATACTTTCAGGATTGATCAAAGAGTGATAGAAAATACGTATAATAACTCTTAGGCATTACTTAGCGCGTGGTAAAATGTAAATTGCATTTAGGAATTCCTAAATTCGCTTTAGGAATTACCTGACTTTAGGAAATGGTTAGTGAAATCGGGCAAAAACAAACTTCCATTAAAAAAAGCGTTATGAAATAGTTCTGAACCCATCCACTGCGATCGCTGAAATTCTTCTTTCCTTAGTCTGTTTTTCGGCCTCAGCTGCCTTGCCTATTTCGACAACGAATTTGCAACTAGCGCTTCAGGTGGATGGGTTTGACACCTCATTTTTTATTCTAGGTATTCCTATTGGACTTTCACTTCTATAGGTTAGACTGTTTTGTGGATTCATTTAAAATAGACGTAATTGGAGAAGACACCTCCATTCACATACTTCCAGATTGTAGGGAGATGGGGATCGTCGACCGTAGCAGAAGGCTATGTGGAGGTAAAATTGATGGAAGTGGAAGTCGCGAACTGTAATATTTGTAGTCTGTCACAATGGAGTTGATAGCACGGATCGAGGGGAAAGTACTACTACTACCTGGGAAAAATAGAACAAAAAGTCTTTTCTTATTGATATACTGAATATTGTTTGCTGGAGACGATAATACTTGAGGTCAATCCGAAAATATCGCAACGAATGTACGAATATTTTCTATTTAGATTAAAACTGGCTAAATGAAGGACAAACCGTTTAGAAAGTCTGGCAAGATAAAAATATACTGAACTCCCTTTGAAAAGAACTTTAATATACAGAAAAGCCATTATTTTAGTACCCTTTATCAACATTATCGTTTATAATTAACATAAAAATGAGTACCATTAAAATAAATCCTGAAAAAAATAATTAAGAATGGAACATGATTGTAGAATGCTAAAAAACATTCGAACTAAGAATGTTGGGTATTACTTCTTTGCACATTATAGCCTACTTTTGACATAAGTCATAAAAATGACACTTATACCTACCAAAATATTTATATTTGAATAAAATAAAATTTGGTATACTCACATTATTGGCAGTTACAAAGAAAGACACAGGTAGCAAATGCATAATTCCAAATACCATGAAGACCGTGTGGGAAAGATAAAATCTATCGGTTTCCATGGCATTTTTCTTAAAACCCAAATTCAATTCGGCGTGGCCTGAAAATAAAGAATTATTTCAAATTAAACTCAACGTCGAACGATTAGAAAATGTTTGTTTATATAAAATTTTATATTGACCGTTGTTGCTACTGTCTCAAGTCATATTTTATCGAAGAGTTGACAACCTTATACTTTAATTATCAAGTTTAAAAACCGATATAATGTTTTGTTTATTTTGTTGTAAAATATACGAGGGGCTTTTTCCAGTAGCCGGTGATTTCTGTCCGTTTTTAATTTTATTTGTTACTGTTTACCAAGCAATTTTTAGGTAATTATTAGTTTCTTATATAGGGTGTCCCGTAAATAAGTACCTCTAGGTCTAGAGATCCCGAAAATCTGTTTTCCGCCGATATCTCCCGAACTACGATTCCCAGAGAATTTTTGTTCAGACAAAAAATGAAGAGCAGTTCATTACCTACAAAAGTTGTCCTCACAATTTTTTTCGTTACACCAATATTTTTTGCAAAAATGGTGATTAAAAAGTTCGCAGTTTTCTGAAACTTAAAAACTGACGTTTCTAGTCCTCGGGTAACCGTTGTAACGTCTTCAGTCAGAGCTTGATCACAAATAAAACACACGGGCGTACTAGAATCCTCTGCGACTTTCATTTTTCTACAGGAATGAACAATGTTTATCAAATCATTAGATGTCATTTCACCCACAACAATATTAATGATCTTAATTAAAAAATGAAACCTCACCATGTGCCCAAAAAAAAGAAGCTCAAGAATTTTCAATATTTTCCTGTGTTTGTTATCAATAAAAATTTCAAAATTTATTATTTAATAATAACAATAAAGTTAATAATGACTTGAATTTCACTTTTTACACTGGAATACTACTAATTTATTCTTGAAAAATCACGAAAAAACTCAGAAGAATAGCTGTCTTCCCTCAGAAAACTGGAAATTTCCCCGATTTTCCTGAAAACCTAGGGGTCTGGGCCAAAAAAAATTATACCATCGGCAAGAGGATATTCTAACCTCCCAATATCAATTATAAGCGGGTTTGACAGATAATCATCGAGAAATTCCCGATAAACCAGAGCGCTCGGAAAAACTCCAGAAATCCACAAAAATCACCTCTCGGAAAACACATTATTCAAAAAAATACGGGCGAATTATTGGTAGCATTGTTTCGGAATAAATAAAGTACCCACCAAAGAACCATTATCCAATAGGATTGGCTGAAATAACTCTTAATAAATATAATATGAATAAATCCATGGAAGCATTAAAAAATCTAACAAAGACGAATTCTGGCCTGGTTTTCCAATGACCCAGGAGAACAAATTGAGTGGATAAAAACACGCCTTAGTAGCCACAGATCCCTCCTTTCATCCGCACTTTGATTCATTAAAAAATATTGATTTTCACGCGAGTTATTAAAAAATTAGTAATTTACTTGGGGACGTCAAGCCCTCAGAGCGTGCTCTCTATAAGCCGGCCTGGAGCTCAATTTTGGGTCAGCGTTCGGGCCATTTATCTCGAGAACTATCTAATTTTTCGAAAAAATGCTAGGAATCATTTTTGTGGGTAAGGAACTGCTCTTTATTTTCCGTCAAAACAAAAATTCTCCAGTGGTCAAATCTCGGCAGATATCGCGGGAAAACGGATTTTCTGGAATTTCAGAGCCATTTTCCCACGCTTCCACAAGGGTCAGGTACCTGACATTTTGGGAATTTAATGTGCCTACCATACTACCTGCAAATTAAAAAAAAATGCTCTTGCTGGACCAGTTGCCCATGTTGACACCTTCGTTTACTGGACTATTAATAAAAAAGTAAAAAACAAATAAAAACAAATTTACTACTGAAAAGAAACTTTTTCAGCCTATGTAAAGTATGAAAATATTAATTATATTAAATTTATATTCACCCATATTATCTATCGACACACGAATTATTAATTTAATTTACTATAAACAAACCAGGTGGATTATTGGAAGTGTAATTTGTAAACACGATTATTTATTCAAATTTATTTCGAGTATTTGAATAATTTTAGAAATTTTTTTTCCGAAACGAAGTTTTCTACAGACCTTGGTTTATATTATATTTTTCAGTTAACGGTAAAAGTATGAGTAAGATGATATTTAATAAGCTTTTTTTTTAAATACCTTTAGTTTTCTGTGACATCTGTGCTGAAGCTGTTTAGCTGCACACCTTCCTTCACGTTAAAAAATATTGTGAATTCATTATAATTATAAAAGTATAATATGTTTTAATTAAATTATCATATTTATTCAATGATAACAGCTATTGGCTTGTACTAATACATTTTAAGTCGTTTTTAATTGCCTAAATCTTTTTGGCAATTCAATAAATGTAATTGTTTTAAGTGAAACAATATTCAACATATG
>CAJUYG010000449.1:122280-134427 GCA_910591675.1 Galerucella calmariensis
AAACACCTCCATACTATGGGGCTAGTGGACACACCTCTATGCAGGATGTGTGAACAGGAAGATGAAACTGTCAGGCATGTCTTATGCGAGTGTCCGGAGTTATCGTCAATAAGAGAGTGTGTGTTCGGTGAGTCTTGGCCTACACCTGCCGATATAAAGGAGATGTCTCCCAGTGACCTGTCCACCTTCCTGAGAAGGACAGGATGGACAATGACCTAGGAGGACAACTCCTCGGGAGGATGTACAATGGGTCACATGTGGCCTAAGTGCTGTGAGCCTACACACTCACCCTCCCTACTCTACAGATACAGAATAGGTCTGTTCGCCTGCAATAAAAGTGTAGCACTGAGCTATATAATTTTGAAAACTTCAGGTCTGTCTGTGAAAAAATGCGTGTAAAATTGCTAAATTTGGGACTATCTATGTATATTGCATTTGTATACTGCAAGAAGCATTAAAACATAATTAAAATAAATAAAATCGTATAGCTCAGTGCTACACTTTTATTGCAGGGAACAGACCTAATATAATTAATTTCAGTCAACCAGGTATATCCATGGCTATATTAAATATTGTGCGAATGTCATGTTCTTGATAAGTATGCTTTCAATTGACTCTGACGTTTATGATAAAAATTATATAGTGTGTATTAAGTGCATAGATAGAAGTTTGAAAAAATTATTATCTACAAATTAACCAAAAACATATATCGTCTTCCTGTTTCGAGATAATATACTTGCGAATGAATTAATTTTTTAAAACTATAATCTCAACGGAAATCATCTCGTGGTCGCGGTCTTTTCTAGCTGATATTATCGAGGACAAGGATGGCCTCGACGTTTACGTAATAAAGAAGTCGCTATTTGTGTCTTTTGGCTATTATGTTTTTACTAGAACATATCATCATTGTCAAGAAAAAATAAGTAGAAATTAATTTTTATCCCTAACTGACACAACAGAAAAAATAAAACAGAACACAGAGTCAGACGCTGCAAATGTAATACGCATATATACAATTAGCTCAAAAACGAAAGAAGGCTCAGGATGTGGAGTTTACTCGAGAGCATTAAACCTGAAGATTAAGTGGGAAATGGGAAACAATACCAGCGTGGTTCAAACAGAACTGGCTGGTATCTCAATTGCCACAAAAGAACTAACCGGAAAAGGAATTTCTGGCAAAATCATAACAATCTGCACTGATAGTATAGACAAGCACTATTAGCCTTGAACAGACAACGTGTTAGTACTAGCTAGTACTAGAGTGCCACCAAGATTTAGCTAACGACTCGGCAGATAACAGTTGAAGGGCACGACAGGAGTAAAGGTAATCCCATTGCCGATTCTTTAGCCAGGGAAACTAAAAATTTTAGGACCCAGTGACACCTGCGGCCTGAATACTTCGACAATTGCGGAACTATCCAAACGTTACACCCATGCTCAATCCGTTAAGAGATGGGATGGAATCAAATGATGCAGTCTTGTCAGGAAGAAATATTTGGCAATGACCAGAAAAAACCTACGTTTAACAGTAGGATTTCTGACTGGCCACTGTCAACTAAGGAAACACCTCCATACTATGGGGCTAGTGGATACACCTCTATGCAGGATGTGTGAACAGGAAGATCAATCTGTCAGGCATGTCTTATGCGAGTCAATAAGAGAGTGTGTGTTTGGTGAGTATTCGCCTATACTTGCCGATATAAAGGAGATGTCTCCTAGTGACCTGTCTACCTTCCTGGGAAGGGCAACTCCTCGGGAGGATGTACAATGGGTCACATGTGGCCTAAGTGCTGTGAGCCTACACTCACCCTCCCCACTTTACAGATACAGATCAATGCCGATCAAAATACATTATATATAATGGAGATTCTAGTGCACAGTAATTTTTCTATTGATTCAGTTAATTTACAAACCTTTTAATTGCTTTGTAAAAAATATGGCGTCAATTAAATCTAACCTAAGGAATACATAATATTATACAGCTGAACAATATCAGCGCATGGCCGGGTTTTAGCTAGTAGTAATACCATTTGTGAGAAGGGGTCAATAGCCATTTAGGCATTTTACACAAATATTTTAATATGATTGAGATTGAGAACTTTCATTTATATTGCTAAGAGATTATGTAACTTAGTATCCTTCACATGAAGTGTAATCTAAAAGTTCAATGGTATTATTTAAATAATACCATTTAATGTTGTCAAAATTTTTACAGACATATAATAGCCTTATAAATTAAAAAATATAAAAAAAATGTTCAATAGGTGTACTTTTATAAATGAACCGAGAGATACTACTTGTCAGATTGTATTTTTTAAAGCATTTTAAATTGATTCTTACTGATATTTAAATTGTTGAAATATTTTAATATGACGTATTTTATATTGCTGACAAAAATGAGGTATCTTAGTCACTTGTTTGTTTATATCAATTTCTATAATTATTTATAAACGTGATGATGAAAATCTTGTAAAATATGGAATTTTTTATTTATTTATTGTATCTACAACTGTTATATAGCGGGTACGATTTGACACTATTTTACCGCACTAGTGCGTTTTTGAATACATTACCGCTCTAGTGCGATTAATAAGAATCTAGAAAAATACTAAAACCAGAATTAAATATTCAAAACAACACTGGAAGCCGTATTTTCAATTTCCGAAAGGAGATTGTTTTCGCTTGAACTCATTTTTATAGATTTTATGTCAAACTAGTTCATTATTGAGTTTTTATTGCTTAGTTACCAACTATCTTATGTCGTACTTTATGCCCGTACGGGCATAAAGTTCACTTTATGGCCCGCGCGGGCATAAAGAGAAAAAATTGGTTTGTTTTAATCATTACGTACGAATGTAAGATTGCCGAAAATTACAGGGGACTCAATTATGAATTTTTTAACTTACTTTAACTTTAAGTACCTGTATCTCTTGAATTAATCACTTTAGACCCCAAGTGTGCTAGTTAGTTGTAATTGTTTTATCGGGAGGAACACAGAAAGTCACAAATATACAGGTTATCCCATTAATAATTTTAAATTCGATGTCACGTGACCAAAAACAAATACCTCATTGGGTAACACAATAACAAGAAAAGGTGCAACATTTGGTCTAATTTACACCCCCAAAATCATAATTATCTACTATACTGCTCAATTCTGATATATTACTTGTCTTAATCGTCGTGGGACACCCTGTATAAAATTTATTGTGATATTATGACATTTACGTTTGTCAAAATACACCTATGAATTCAAATCGGATTTTTTAAAACACTGATTTGTATTTAGGTTAAATTGCAATAACGAACTAGTATGACATAAAAGTTCGTATGTACCGCAGGCATAAACAGATGTGTATACCCTCGGGCGACTTACAAACCCTCGGGCCAGAGACCCTCGGCTTCGTAAGACGTCGCCCTCAGGGCATAAACATTTATTTATACCCTTGGTACATAAATAACTATTTGTTCATTCAACTTTGACAATTTGATGACATAACCAATTTATTTTATACCCACAGCTTTGTTTGTCTTTGCTGCTATGGTCACAGAATATGATACACAGTACTTCATGTTATTTGCAGTTGATATTATTAAAAATACTTTGGATTGAATTTTTTTTAAATTCTATGATATAGGTACTGTTAATAATGCTAATAAACAGTTGTAGAAAAAATTTTGTACGTAATACGTGTGATAGGAATTATTAACGCACTTGTGTGATTACACGCAAACTTCATACTTCGTTAATAATGTCCATATCCCACTAATTACTATTATAATGTTGGTTGAATGCAAACGTGTAAAAATTTCTCTCAGGTTTATTTTTAAAATGGACCAAAACGATATAAAACATCAAAACTGTCAAACTAAAAATATTTAATTGAAACACTCACCGTTAAGCTGAATTTTTTCCTCCACAGTACCCATACCGTCGATAATCCCCGTTTTTTTCATTCTCGAATAATATACTGTTTTTAAGTAACGATATTTGTCCTGATCTTGATTAATTTCGATTGGTCCTTCTTTTATTTTCAGCATTCACTGGCTGCTAGCGCAATTCCTAGACGATATTGATAATTCCATTTCATTAATTCTTATTAAAATTGACGAAGTTCAATTTGTTTAGTCGACTAAAAGAGTTAAAGCCTAGCCATTGTTAAAATCTACGTTTGCAGTTTAATCAAAAAAATACTGGCATCGTAACAACAATAATTATTGTAACTAAATTTTTTTTTCAACGCCTCGACAAATTTTCCACCATTAAAAATTATTACTTTGATAAATTGGAAACGCAGTTGTCCGATCAAACGATATACAGGAAAACACAAAAGAAAACAAATATCGAGGAGAAAATGGAATAAGACAAAATAGAAGAAGACAATGAAGAGAAGTTGAATAGATTGAAAAAGAGCAGCATAAAATATACTAGGCCGAGCAATGGGTAAACTTTTTTAACCAAATCCTAGTTGAAAACAGTATAATTTTGATGTTTTGAACACGCAAACATTTTTCAGTAATTTGTCACAAGGATTTAAAATAAAAAAAAAATAAAATGGAACAATATGAATAGTATGTATAGAGAAAACGTAAAAAATTAAAATGCAAACAAATTGAGGGCTGGAGTGACTCAATCGGATATTGAGAAACAGAGGAAATTGCGAAAAGCAGGAAAGCTAGTGATTTTTTTGAATATCCATTTAAAAATCATTTTTCAATTTCAATCGTTGAAAATTTGTACAAAATAAGTTGTTAACATGCGAATTGCAATTGCAATTTTAATTTTTTTATGCGATCATTTGCAACGTTTTCGTTGTTTTTAATTTTATTCTTTAAAACGGTTTTGAAAATTATAGATGATGAGCAAGAAAACGTATATTTTCGATTTTTAATGAGTTAAATAATAAGTCGGTCAAAAGCAGAAAGTCTCTGTGTTATCTTATAATGTGAAGAACAGTCTCATTGGATATATAGACTTCTAGGATTAGAGCACCCAATGAAGGACTTCTCCAAGGAGGAATTAGTGAAAAGTCTGTTGAGCTGTGGTACCGAGGTCCCGAACCTCTGACTGGTGGTGCCAAACCAATCAATCAATAAATGTGTGGAACAGGTAGCAGAACGAGATGAGGCAAATCTAGAGCAAGATGGCTGGATGCTGATATAATAGTGGTAAGGAACTAGCAAAGCAAATCATTAGATGGAAGAGAATGGAAAAGAAAAGTGGGAAAAACTGAAGCAAAGTGCTATTCAAAGTTAAAACATCATCATCATTTATAAAGGTATTCATTTCATCGAAAAATGTTTGCATTGATACGAAAATTTATCTACAAATCTCAACATAATAGTGCCACCCTGTACAATTAATGAAATATATAACTATTAGTTCAAGTAAAAAAGGAATCTATGTACAAAAAAACGTTTTAATTAAAATTTGTTTCACGTGTACCGATTATTCTGACCATTCGTTTTTGAAAAACTGAATCAATTTATCAGCCAATTAAACTAGGACACTTAATTTACAAGATCTAGAGAGGAATTCTTTAAATTGTTACTTAAAGCAAAGGATGACGAAATTACTATAAAGTACTTTCGTTATATTGGCGTTTGGTATTTAATTTATATAATTTATGTAAATCAGGTTGTGCTAGGAATAAGTTATTACAAATGCATTATTTTTTAATAAGTAGCCTTGACTTTTTATATTAATTGATAAAATAAATTAAATATTACCTAAAGTAACTATGTAATCACTCGTGACGATATTAAATTTGAAATATTAAATTTCAACGGATGTAGCACTAAGTAAAGATATAAGCGCTATTCTTGGCGTAACAAATAATGTGCTTGAATATTTATAAAACACATTTTGAAACACTATACTGTGAATACATATATCTACACTTATCAACACTTGTGGAAAACTCCATGAATGAAAACAACTACAACGAACATTGCAGAAAAATCGATTATACTAACACCGGTGTGGATTCATGATAGTAACGGTTGAATTACAATTTTTATAATTCAACCGCATGTGATACACTGAAAACACGTGGTCGTGAAATATAACCTATTTCAACTGTTTCGCTAAGCACTCGAATTTAAATCAAGAAAACTAATGTCACTGACATAAAATACTCGGTTGGCAAAGTTACAAAAATCGCCTACTGGTTCTATTACCTATTCTATTTTTAAGTTATCGCACATTTTATTCTGAGTATTGGTGTAATACGTACGCTTGTTTCGTTAGAGCTAATACTAAAGCAAATATTGGTCTAATTTTATCTTGCTATACGGGGACTGCTATGCCACACATTTTACTACAATGGGTTAGGTTATGAGCGTTGGTAAGTATGTAAATAATATGTAGTTGAATGTACCTACAAAGATAAAATTCCGTAAATTTAAATTTTATTATTACCTACATACAATATGTCCCCCTAAGTTGGAGTCATATGGAAAACTTTTTTATTATTAATTTTCGGAAGAAAAGTTATTCTTCATAAAAAGTTCTACATTAACTAAAACCTCGAATATAGTCATCAAAATTTTTCAGTCGTATACGAAGTTTGTCAAAAAATATTAGTTTCACTCAAGAGTAAAGTACCTACCATTAAATTTGATAATATCGAAAAATGATACTAAGAAAAATTGATCAAAATTAATAATTACGATTGAATATGTAATTACATTCATGTAAATTTAAACTTCAGATTGTTTTATTTTTTTCTAATGTTTCTATTTTGAATGATCATTTATTGTATCTCATGTGATTACGATACACATGATAATCTTTTAGATTTTCCACGTTTTTTAATATTTTTTGCATTTAAAACGCGGAATAAGTGCATATTCATTTATTTTGCAAATAATAATAGCTATTTGTGTATTAAGAGCGGAAAGTGATACTTTGCCGCTTGAAGCAGAGCGCGGGCAATCTGCCGAAAGCGGCAACGCACTTTCTTCTCGAATTGCACACAAGATTTTTACGATTTTTACGATCACCTTATTTTTAAGCAAATAATAAAAAAAACATGAAAAGTACACTTTATAAGGATGTGATGATGAAAATTGCAAAGTGCTTCGAAGCATCTAATATTGTGACCACACGGTTGAAGATTTTAGAGTTTTGGATTTTTCGCCAAAATAAGTCAGCAATACATTCTCCGAATATTTTTTAATTTTCTTTGAGCGGCACCAATCCATGAAAATATTGTATTGTTTTTCGTATTTACCTCTGGATTTAGTTGGCAGAAGATTAAGAGTAATATTTTTAGCAAAATCTGCTATATCTGGGGGAGAAGATTTTTTGTTCTAATTCATAAAATAACTACTAGATACTGTTAAAAAAATATTATATTTAATAATTCCAAGTTTTTTTAATTATTATTTATTATTATCTTCGACAAAATAAATATTTCAAAATCAAAACACATTTTTATTATAATTGCTTCATCTAATATTTATTATTAATAATTACGATCAAAATAACCTTCAAATTTTCAAATTACGAATGTTGTGAGACAAAAGTTTAACGTCATGATGATTTTTAATTATTAATCGGAGTTTTAATTATCATCTTTTGTCAGACCAAGCTATTTCAGTCCTTTTATGAATATCCTTACGAGAAATAAACGACTGAAGCCAGTTTTTCACGATTTTTTAAATTTTGTTTTGAAAATTTTTGATATTTTAATAGTTTTTCAAGTTTTTGAAAGTTTCTCGACTCCTCGGCTTACTCAATGAATTATCTTCCATCTACAATCAAAGATTCTTCTGCACTAAAAGTTCTAACAGGGATCTTAACGGGATATTGTCGCCAGAATGGACACCTGAAATAGCCCAAAATAATGGAGGAAGCAGAACTCAGAATCCTAGGGCACAACAACTAATATATTTCCATTTATTTCTTCCGGGAATAGGACTACAAAAGCTACTAAACCCCGAGATTCTCCTCAGAAACTAAGTAGCAGTGGCGGATTTACCAGCAGGCTGAGTAGGCTCGAGCCTAGGGCGGCAAATTTGGGGAACGAATTTTTTTTTCACCTCATAGAAATCAAAAAGATTTTTCTATGACGGTTTTCTGATGTCTTACAGATAGAAGTCTGCAACAAATTTTGTCGATTACTTTTCTCTTTCACTTGTCATTGCACATTCCGAGAGTAGCAAACTTCCTTATAATAGAGTAAAACAGCTAGTTCGCCGCCCCTCAACCAGTAATCGGCCTCTGCGCCCTTTGCTCACACTTTTTATGGGTGAGGAGAGCGAAATTGTAAAAAATATGCCCCTCTTCCCACTAACCACCCATAGGTACATGCCAGTCTTACTACTGTTTGGAGGCTACGAGCTGGACGTTTTGTACCTATATAATTTTTCGATTTTTATTCGAATATAATAATTTAAATAATTTACTGAATACCCCATTACATCGCCATACATGATTGAGCTTCGATTAGCTCAAAAATATACCGAAAAACTATTTTACGTGCAATTACAACGAAATTGTTGCATTGTAAGAATAATGTACCTACTTTTGATATGACAATTGTTGAGGCAAGGACGGCAAAAACTATTCAGCCTAAACCTTGAAAATTTGTAAATCCTTCACTGCTAAGCAGGTGTTACAATATATCTCTCAGGTCTTAGTGAATGTCGCCTCAATATACATATAGTATATTAAAGTATAAGTGGATATTAAGCTCTTTAAAACACGCGCGATAGAGAGCAAGTGTTTTAAAGACCAGTTATCCACGAATACTTTACGCTATTTTTTTTATTGGTGCACTTTGAAATTATAAATACTGGTCTACAACTACTACAACAACAAGAAATGGAAATCATAGATGGAAATAAGAGCTAAATGTCAAATGGTTGAATTCGTGATGTATATGATGTATACCTTGCGTTGTCATGAAAATGAGAAAAACATAAACTAGTTTGTATTTTGATGGAAGTTCAACCTTATTGAGTTCTGTGAATGTCAATAGTATTAATTTAAATACCATTCCCTAAGATTAGAAAACTCGAAATATTAATATTTCAAACAATACCAACGGCACTTTCCATTTTAATTTATAAATTTGACATTGTTAAATATTGTTCGAATAAAAGTTTTGACGCCACAAACTACTTCTGTCAGATCAATAATAAAAAAATTGTCATTTAGACATGATTTAGACCATAGATTTAGACTTCGTTTCTCGAGTTGTTGATGTTGCCACGGTAACTTTAAAACACGCGCGTTTTTTAAAGTTCGATTTAAACACGCTGAGGCGTGCTTTAAATAGGAAAAATGGTTCACCAATAAAAAAAACATTTATTTTTTCGTATGAAAGCTGTACAAACAATGGAGAAAGTACTAAAAATTCAACAACCTTTTTAACTATAAAAGTATATATATTTTATAAAACTTAATGCGGACCTGCATTGTTTGTTTAGCTTAAAATAGTAGAAATCAATAATCGCACTATATGTTATAGGGTTGCTCCCCTTTTTGCCAAGCCCATCTAATAGAAATTGCAAATTTCGCTTATTCTACTTATTTATATATAGGTAAATAATGAATGTAGAACCTATTATTTATTGGAAAAGTATTTTAATTTTCTGTAATGTCAGAGCGTTCTGTAGGCTCATATATAACACTTACGCCACATATTGTGATCCATTGTACATCCTCCCAAGGAGTTATCCTCCTAGGTTATCGCCCATCCTGTCCTTCCTAGGAAGGTGGACAAGTCACTAGGAGACATCTCTAGTATGTACTAGCCCCGATATAACACGTTGTCTCTTCAAGGCTAATAGGGTTTGTCTACTGTCAGTGCAGCTTGTTATGTTTTTGCCAGAAGTTCTTTTATGGCAATTGAGATACCAGCCAGTTCTGTCTGAACCACGCTGGTATTATTTCTCATTCTCCACTTAATCCTTATGCTTAGTGCTCTGAAGTAAATTCCACTAATGTCATTGTTATTTCTTTGTTAACAATAACCTGATGTAGAAAGAGATTCAATCATAAATAGACCTGGAATAATACCCAATGATTACTTAGGTAGGTACCCTACAGAATTTTTGAATTAAGAAATTAGGAAAATTTAGATTATGCCATACCCCATAATAATAATAACTTAAAATAGGGTTTATGAAAAGAAATTTTCCTACGATCACATAGGAAAGTGACATTTATTGATAGTTATTGTTAATTTTGAAATAAATTATGTTGACTTTAATTGTAACATTTTGCGTATTAATATGTCAGATGTTGATTACACATTATTTGGTGAAATTATCACGTGATCGTAGGAAAAGTACTGTACATTACTCGTGTGAAAAATGTCTCTTTCCGCACACGTTATGTAATATACTATTAAAAAGGTGGTAATTAATTCTATATTCGAACTAGCTTCAAATCCATCAATACTTCAAAATCTATCCATAGAATTAGGGATCCAAGAATTATAAATATTATCAAATATACAGTAAATGTGGCAAATTTTACTGAGGTAAGACATCTAAATGAAGACAAACAGTACCCACTTTGCAAACAAGCTTGGAAAAGGAGACTGAGGATTCAGTGAGTGAGTGAGAAAACTTTACCAATGCTGAAGAGATACATTTCTAATAATCAATAAATCAATCACATTTCGTTATCAAGATAGTATTATGAGTTTTTTTATTTAAGTTTTCTTATGATTTAATGTTGTAACTGTTGTTAAATATACAGAAAGCCACATATTATTTTATAACAAAATTTCAGTCCGCACATTACAGCTCCCTTTTCTAGTATACTATAATACTATTCTTTATTCACAATAATTTTTATTAAATATATATACAACATGTCCCCCTAAGCTGGAATCATATGGAAAACTTTTTTATTATTAATTTTAGCAAGAAAAGTTTTTTTTCATAAAAAGTTCTGCATTATCTGAAACCTATAATACAGTCATCAAATATCAAATTTTTTAGTTCGTCAGAAAATATTAGTTTGACTCAAGAGTAAAGTATCCTTAAATTTGGCAATATCAAAAAATTTTACTGAAAAAAATTGATCAGAACTTCAGATTATTTTATTTTTTACTAATGTTTCTATTTTGAATAAACATTTATCCCTTGTGATTACGAAGCACATGATAAATCATTTAGGTTTCCCATGTTTTTTAATAATTTTGCATTTAAAACGCGAAATAAGTGCATATTCATTTATTTTGCAAATAATAAAGTACATTTAAACACTAAAAGTTATAAAGTTAACATCATATTAATGTTAGAAACAAAGAAACTTAACTTTTACTCATACTAATGCTTCGACATATTATACAACTTTTTTTTGGTAACATTTTTCGATATTGCCAAATTTAAAGGTACTTTACTCATGAGTAAAACTCATATTTTTCCACAAACCTCGAATTCGATTGAAAAATTTGATATTTGATGACTGTATTCTGGGTTTTAGGTAACGCAGAACTTTTTATGAAGAATATGTTTTTTTCCTAAAATTAATAATAAAAACTTAGGGGGACATATTGTATAATAAACTATGAAAGTGCAGTCTTAACCTTTAAATGTTTTTAGTAGTCCAATTTTTTTGCAATTGTTTGGTTCAAAGACAAACTAAAAAAAATTAATTACTCTTGATATGGAGACAGACTGATACATAAAAAATAAAAATATTTAAAAAATATTCTATTAACCCTAGCCTTTAGAAACCTTTTTTTTATTTACCTAATTATGCTTCCAAAAACTTTGTTTGTTTGTAAACAGTCACATTATATATTTATTCAGCAAATACAACATAAATTATTTTTACATAATTAATTTAAATAACTTCACAATAAATTAGTGAATATTGTACTTTTTTTTTCATCAATTAATTCACCAGGAATAATCAAATAAAACATGTGCTAAGACAATCAGAAACCACCAACCTACTTTTATTTTAAAGTGACGTGAGGCACATTTTTCAAATATTGCATCATACCTACTATTTCAAAAAGATGAAATAACAAATATTAATACTAATAACAATAATATTATTATTTTACCTTTAATTAAATCCATTGTGTCCTATTTGTTATAAACACTTGGCAAATAATTATTTTAAATCACTTTAAATAATAATCATTCTCAAGCACAATCAAAATTACCCAAAAA
>CAJUYG010000449.1:154427-168425 GCA_910591675.1 Galerucella calmariensis
CCAGTCATCATCTGATTCTTGGTCAAGAACTTCTTCTGGGTCTAGAGCTCCCTCTAGCTCTAGCTCTACCCCGTCAACAACTTCTTCTGAGTTTCCTCTAATTCTACCTTTTGCGATAACATATTATCGCTGTATTTATAATTCGAACACTGGCGTGACTCACACGAACCACAAATAGATGAGCAGACGACACGAGCGCCACGTAGAGCACACGCGCGGCGAACGACGGAAGAACGAAAGTAATAATTTATACATTTAGATATACTGGTTTTTCCCCGGGGTATCAAAGGTATGACTTATATACATCGATGGAAAGGTGGGAATTCCCCTGTTACACTAGTTAAGGTGTTAAAATGTTAGAAATAAAGAGCAGGGAGAAAAAAACCACCAAAAAAAAAGTGCGTTTTTTCCTTGAGCCCGCGTTTTCTAATTTTATTGAAAAATGGACGACTTCGTCAAAAAAAGTAATTGCACAATCGAAAGGTAGACATTCTTAGCTTTCAAATGATGTATCATAGAGACCAATCGGATCATGTATAAATTTGTAATTGATGGTGTTCACAAAATTTCCCCGTGATCCAAAAACAGCAAAAATTTGGGATTCAATAAACAACGATTAAATGAAAATTAAAAAAAATTGGGATATATAAATTTCAGGGATGACAAAGGACCTTATGAGAACCCATAATCAAGAAAATTTTGAGTAAATTAGAGCAATACAAAAAAAAATAGGAACAAATTCCTGGCGAGGTAAAAATTGCACGGGAGCAGAAAGTTTGACCCGTGTTCCGATGTGGCCAAAAGAGTCAAGCGTGACTCAATTCACAGGTTATGATAGCAGCAGAATTCCTCTTTCACATGAATTTTGAATTATGAGAAAATATGCATTTTTCACAAAGTTATTGAATAATTTGTCCCCCCGCTGATGTGTAAATACACGGACTGTGCTCTCCGGCATACAGCACAGAAGCTCATTATTCGAGGTGCGCTTGGTGCCGTTTTTCTCGAAACCGGTCAAATTTTCGAGAAAAATTATAGGGACCATTTTTGTAGAAAATCAACTAAACTCAACATATACTTTTTCCTAATTTACTGAGACCAACTGAGTGACTCAGTTAATTTCAGGTAAAAAGAATACAGCTAATATGGTGGGGTTTCTAAGGGCGAACCAGAATTGTTATAATTTCGTTGTTTTGAAGGGATGATGTAACAAATTTATCTTGGCTCTTAGTTAGAGTGAGTTGAATCATTCACAATTAGAAACCCCAACATACTAATTTTTGCCCTCAGTTCTCGAAATCTTTTTAACCGACTGTTTATCTGCTGCACTTGAATAACTATTCCGCTTTGTCTTTAAATAAAATAATAAAAATACTTAATTCTAATAAATAATTGGGATGGTGTTCAAATCCTAATTATTAATCCTCGGCAGTCGATCTACTTCTCCCATTTCGGTAATTGTTTCGTCATCCATTATGTAACTTATAATAAATTTTAAGGAAATAGAAACAGATTCTGGATTTGCCACTAATAATATTTGAGTAATAGCCGACGGTGGCAAGAAAGGATTGTAAGCGGGAAGATCTGTTGACGATGGGGACTGCAGCTTCAATTTACATCCCTTAAAAGATAAAAAAAAAGGTAGAATGTGTCGCGGGACACACGGTAGGAACTTTAGTTGTAGAATTATACAAATTGGACATTCAAGAACTACGTTTACCACAAAAAAATTAGTGAAAATTAGTAAAATTGAATTGTTAAATTATCAATTTGGGTCGTAGAAAAAATATGATGTTCGACTCGTGTGGATTGTCCATATCGCACTTGAACGATTGAGCACTCCGTCTACGGCGTCGTGCTCAAACTTCGTCCTCGTGCGATATGGCCATCATATCCACACTAGTTGCACAAACTACTTTTTTATCAAATTATGCCCTTTTACATTTAAAAACAACCTGCCAAATGTCAAATAAATTTATCCATCCATTTTAAAGTTATCGAATTAAAACATTCAAGTTTTCAAAATTTCAACACCCTGTATTTCGAAAAGTAAATGTGCTAGACCCCTTAATCCTCATATCATTTTGTCCAATTTTACGAGACATGCAAACGTTGTAATTACCCTTAACGTTCGAGATGCTTATACCATTTTTTGTGCGATCGTATTGAAATAAATTCCGAATAAAATAATTTAAATTTCTTCGAAATGAACGAAATGTCAAAAGTGACATTCATACTTCTCGATCAGTTTAAAATATATTTTGCATTTTGGTGAAATTGTTTTTATGCTATTTATTACTTTTCGACGTCTGAACGGTAAGTAAATCACTTACCGACGTGTTAAACTTAGAAACCAGTAAACACAACCTACCGTCCTGACAACCGATGCTGTAAATAAACAAAAAAGATCAATCGCGCAAAAAAAAATTTTGGAAATAATAGTAAAAATTTACCCGAACAAATTCAAGTAGATCACCAGCACTGCGAATACCAGCTTTGCATAGAATTTTAATATAGCATCGGTGGTTCAGTGGTAGAATGCTCGCCTTCCACGGGGACGGCCCGGGTTCGATTCCCGGCCGAAGCATATAAATCGCTGCTTCGTAAACGAGAGAGACTCAGGAGAGAGCACACGCACGCAAGCAAGGCACATAACGAAGCAACGTAACATAACGTAACGTAACGGTCAGATCTTTTGCGTCGCGACCCCCGGTCGCTCAAACATAACCTGACGTAAAGAGCTAAAGTTCCAAAAAGTAAGGTTATGTGATAGACCTTAACCTCCAGATATCGACCTAACTGCCAAATGAAACTGACAGATAAATATTTGACAATTTATCTGCCGGATAAAGTCCGAAAACTTGTTGTGTCGTATAAAAATCACACAGTGGTGCTGTAGCATTCAAAAAGATGGTTGTCACATACTGGTGCGCGCACCAAATTCTCTAGTCCCGACTAGGGTAAAATTTAAGCTGGCAAAAAAAGTTACATATAACAGCTTAAGCATTTGAGTTTATTCTGCCGATATGAACTTTTAGATGTCAATTATTAACTTTCAGTGGACACTTTGGGGTCCTATAGACCCCAGCAGTCCTATAATTGTGGCTAACTGTTAAATTAGAACAGCTATTTCCGCGTGGCTCTATGTAAATTCAAGTTAGGGTATGTCCCACCTCTAGCCTACAGTAAACAATACAATTTCAATTAGTTATCAGTGAGCAGCGATTTGAAGTGCGTGTGGGGTCATCAAGACCCCAAGGTGCCTTTTATGTAACATAATTTAATTAGTAAAATTAAATTTCTAAAATTATTTTTGGTTTTTCTTATAATATTTAGTTTTATAAGTAAATAGAATAAAAAAATTCTCCTTTTTTTATTACTGGGGCATAATATAAAGACTTGCATTTATTTTATTGGTAAAATTATACCTCAAGTTCAAAAATGTTTCTTAATTCTAAAGTTTACGTAAATAAAATATTATTTTTATATAACACCTTTCTGTTTTCATATTCATCCTCGTTTAACAAGTTTTTTCTTACAAAAGTTACTTAGGTCAATAAAAAATATGATATAAAAATTGGGGTCGCAGAGACCCCATGATGCCTTGTAATGCATTAAAGAAGGAAAATTATGGAACGTTACATTGGAAAAAGGTAAACATATTCTGGTAGAAAATGAGCAGGATATGACAATTGGTTAATTTTTGACAAACTCTCGCTCCTATGTTCCTTTATAAGTGAATATTCTAGTTTCCCTAAAACTTATTCACTTATTCAGGCAAAGATTTGAATGGATGAATTTTCAATTTGATTTGTCAAGTTGTCAACCTACCAATTTTGTCGAAAACCTAGAGCGAGTTTAGCACACCGAAGTGAGTTTTTACCAGCTTCTCGAACGCAGCCCTGTTGTTGATAAACCGACCTTTCCAAAATAACTGGTAGTTAAGCATTAACTGACGGATAAATTGCTTTTGATAAACCGGCCCCCAAACATTTAATATAAGCTTTATTGAAACATTTTAACGTTTAAAACATTGCTAGAATAATTTTTATCTTAATTTTGTCCAGGACTTACCTTTGGAACAACTGCTTGAAACAAATAACTATTCAAAGGCAATTCCTTTTTACTAACAGTTGTAATGACAAAAACATTCACTCCTTCCTTCGGTTCATCCTTGGCCAAATGTAAGGAAACTGTAATGCCATTTTTTTCATTTAAAATCACCATTGGCGGCAAACCGCTCGGTTTAATACTTTCCAATTTTACAAATATATCATTTAATTTTATGTCAGCTTTTCTTATATTATCTATGGGTTTTTTTTCTAATTTTGTTGTGGGAGTTATTAGTTCGGAATCAGAGTTTTTATCAACTTCTAACATTTTTTCATCACTTATGTCAACTAAACAATCATCAGTAGTATCGTTTAATCCAGTAGAGTCAGTATTCGAAGACTTTAAATCATTTCTCGATTTGAGAAGATAATTTAAATCCAAATTGAACGTATCTGTTGGATTTGTTTGATGATTTTTAATCTGCTGGCTTTGCTTTATTTCCGATATTTTGTTCAAAAGATTCATTGGAACTTTCTCGTTACTATTTCTACAATATAAAAAAAACCATTAATAATAAACAGTATTTTAATATTACAATTTTAAACAACTTACCTACAACTCTGTAAATTCTCCTTCATTAAATGATCTCCTAGCACATCAAGCTCCTCAAATCCCTTAAGCTTTGGCTTGTCTTTACTATTTTCACCTAAATTTGTATCTACAACAAAGCAAAAAGCCACATAAACCATTTAAAACATTTTTAAAAGTACCCACCACTTTTAACTATGCTCAAAGGTTGTAAAAGATCTCCTGCATCAGGTATAGTTGAAGCATTAAAAATGTCACATAACACATCAATTGATGTTTCAGTAACGCCATTTTGTGTTTTCTTGTTTTTGTCAGATCCAGTTGTTAATGTGCTCAAGTTATCGAACTGAAGAAGAGAGTGGTTCAAGTCTCTGGAATCACGTTTCGTGGGCAACTGTCTACCTTGGATAATAAGTATATTGTATTTATCAAATGCGATAGATAGCTCATCACTTGTCTTCAAGACATCATCTAGAATGTACAAATTTAATAATAATTTATTAATTTGATGGAACTACTTATTTTTGGCATTCACAATAAAAATTCAATCAGTAAATTTAATGGGAAACTGGAAAAAAACATTGCATGGACTGCAAACACTAATAACAAAACAGCCAGATTTTAGGCAAATTAGCTAAAAAAACTATTAAATGATGACATATCATGTTGAAGATGGTAGGAAAGGTATAACTCTGATTTTTTTCCTTTAATTTCATATAAAATGGTACTTAATCTACACTTAATAAATTGTACTTCTAATCCACAGAGTATTTGAAATGACTTACCTAGCATTCCTTCTTCAAGATGAGTTTCTAAAATCAGTTTATTTACTGAAGGTCTTAGGCATTCACAATTTTGATACAGTTCTTTGATAAGATCCAATTCACCAGCTGATGAGACAGTCGGTCTATATGAATCTAGCATTTCATTTAATAATCTGACATTATTTTGAACAGATTCCAATTCAGAAACCCTTCGACTTTTTAACTCTGCTCTTTTATCATCCTAAGACAAAACAAAACATAGGTACCACAAGGAACATACAGACAATATAAATAAATACATACTTCTTTCACCATACTTTTTATCAACCAGTTTGCAGCTTGTATATCTTCTGGATCTTTACTCTGTAGCAATTTCTGTAATATTTTAGATTTTTCTTCATCTTGGAAAATAGAAGTTGCACCTTTCCTTTTTGGTACACTACTAGCTTCTAAAGATGGTACATTCGGATTAGGAATATCCCTTATAACCCCTTGTTTTCTCAACATATCAAACGCTTCTGTTATTTTAATTTCTTTTGGATAATCCAGTGTCCACACATAAAATAATTGTAAAATTTTTTGTTTAACTGTTAGTGGGGTTTGGGAACCTAGGTACTTTGGAGAAACCAGCTTTATCAATTCATTCAAAAATCTAAATTTTCCTACTTCGTTTTGAAAATTTGTACCGCATTTGGACATGCAATGATCCAAAACATTTAAAGTTTGTAACATTTCTCTTTCTTCTCCTGTTGGTAGCCTAGCAGCTATTACTTTGACACCTACGTGTGGACCATCTTTTTCTTTATTTATTATAGTGCAAAACGCTTCTACCGCAGCCGTATCAAAATTAAGATTTTTGGAATTAGTAGCTTTAACTGAAAATACTTTGATAAAACATTATATTAGTTAAAAAATGTATGTACTTACGAAGTAATGCCTCGAGGCTAGTCTGCGTTAACAGGTCCATTTTATTTCATATAATTAATATGTTAATAAGGGCTGAACCCCAACATACTAAAATGTTTTTTTTGGCAGTTTGAGTTTGTTTATAAAATATAAGACTAGTCAATTTTCTTCTTCTATTCTTTTTCAGTTAGTGGTGAGAGATATTTTACAAGCTGTTACTTTTTCACTGATACCTTTGGCCTCTTTTTTTCTTCAAGCCTAGTCTCCACCCAATAATTGTTGAAAATCTCGGAGAAGAGCGATTTGGTGTTCTAAAGATATATACAGTAAAGTATAAACTATTTCAAAGCATATTTTTATTGGGTAAACAATATAAACATAAACATTAATTGACATAAATGAATACTTAAATAAATAATTCTAAGTAGCTAAGCTTAGCAACATCGCAGTTCCTCTTTTAATCCAGAAATCTGATGATTCAAGTCCAACTCTCAAATCAACAGCTACTACAAAGGCTGGTCTAGAAGCGCTTCCTGTTCTTATTGGGAAATAATAACATGGACATTGATATAAACCTAAAAAAAATAATTTTAATGTAAAATAAAATGATAAATATGAGGAATTTATACCTTTAGTCTTCTTTTTTAGCTGCTCAACAGGCTTAAAGTGTATAAGCGGCATGGTACAAACAAGCTGCATGGGTTGTGGTTCAATTAACATTGCGTTCTTTTTATCCCAGCCTGCGCCTTCTAAAAATGATCCTTTGACATATACTCCATTTTCTGGTTGGACTTGTAACATATTTTCTTCGATGGTTAGGACAGTAAAATCCCAACCTAATGTATCAATTGGAACTTCAGCTGCACGGGCTGTAGTCTAAAAATATATCAACGCATTAAATGCTGAAGTGGGACCAACAATTATAATTTAAAATTTGAGTAAATGCCACAATAAATTTTCACCTGAAGAACGGCAGTCAAAAATCCGGTAGGAAAAGTGTAGGCAGCTAACCAAAAGAATAAAGGAGGACGTAAAGTTTTAGCCCAAGCAGCAAAATGATCTACTCTAGCTACAAGGTCTCTTGTCCAATTGCCTAGTAGTTTTAACGAAGAATATGCTAAAATATAAAAAAAGTTGTTAAAATATTTTTGACCTTCAAAATTCCGTATGCGCACAAGTGTAGGTACATTCAGTCATAGATTAATGTACAAAAATATTACCGGTTAACCAACTTGGAGGTACTCTTCCGTCATATATACAATCAAAGATTTCTTCTAATTCGGATGACATCACCACCAATCCCAATATTCCTCTTCCCAGATCTTCTAATGATGATTGAATTCGTACCAATAAAACATTGTATCTAAAGATCGAAACATATTTAAATATTTGAAAATAAAAAAGGTATTAATATGGTTATTAACCGGTTAATAATTTTGTTAACCGGTCATTGGTTATTAACTATCAATTTTTAACCAAAAAAAAAAATTGTTGATTAGATATTTGTGTACTGCCTGCTATTACAAAAAATTTTACATGATATAAGCTTATTTGAGATGTAAATAAAAGCTCCAAAATTCAGAAACCATCGACAGTCGCGGACGTCAGGAGTCTGCGCAATGCTGTTTAATAGACCTGGACCAGTAACATGGGCTATGGTTGCTTTGGTGTAGTATGAATTATGAATATAGAGTATACAGCAAAGCATCTATAATAGAAGCAAACAGAGAATTTAAAAATATTTAGAATTTTGACACTTTGAAAATTCTTCTTCTTCTTTTTTAAGTGGGCGCCTATCAACCGTGGTTAATTTCAAACAATTGTTAACTTAGCGTTACCTAACGCTAAAAACTGGTTAATAACATAGATGGTTAATAACATAGATGGTTATTAACATTACCCATAACTGATTGCTTCAAACATAACTTCAACTGTCAATAATAAAATGTCTGTCGGCATAAAACATCATTTGTGACGCCAATGGCATGAAACGGTAGTTACTAGGCGACATGGATAGACAAGACCGATTTTGATTTCTATGCAAGACAGTTGGCAAACTTCAGGTGACTTAATTCTTCTTATGTTAAATGAAGTCTACTCTGTTCAAATCTACAATTTCTATTGTATGTTTGTAATGCGTACCAAAATGACCCTACCTTTGAATTTCTTGTAAAAGAACCACATCCAAAGGTGCTTTCATAGCGCCCATTAGCTTCTCCGTATGTTCATAATCAATTGTCTTCGGTAATTTTTCTAAAACATCTGCAGCCAATTCAGACACCTTTTGTTCTTTGGAAGTATCACTTCCCGAAGTCATTTGTACTTGCAGTGACATTAAAGTTTCGAATAACATTCTGGATTCGCTTATCAAAGAAGTAATGTCAGCGTTTGGGTGTTGCCCGAACGCTTCGGGTCTATCGACATTCGGTAGGAGGGTGATGTAGTCTAAGTAAGATTGAATTGAGCCATCTCGAGGTATGTAGTAAGTGGACAATGGCGATAGTCTTGAAAAAAATGACTCAATTAAATGATGTATTATAATTTTTTCTAGAAATAATTTTACCTGAAATAGGCTACATTTAAAGTGTCATCGCAGAAATATTGATTGATATATGTCGATAATAAGCGTCTGTCCCAATCATCAGTGACGTGCCCACCGTAACTCACACCGGCAATTAGGTACTTGAGAGCATCCCAAGGGGTTATTTGGTACTCGTTTAAGTAGATGGTCAAGAGATTTTCTGATACCTAGGTTTTAAAAAAATACTACATGAAACCTGGAAGCATAAGTAGCACACATTCATCAACAACTGATACTTCCAGAATCAATGGCAAGATTTTAACACACCTTACTAACAGCTTTTATCATTGGGAAGTTAACAAATATCCTATTTTCAATTTTTATCGATGTGTTATTACATTGTTACTGTCAAGTGTATACGAAAGAGTGCTGTCACAAACAGACGCTTTCAACTTGTCAAGTGTTCGAAGAGTTTACGAAATGAGTGATTTCACAAACAGACGCCTCTACTATTTTCCCAGTCCAAAAAATTACACACTGAATCGAGTATTTGTATAGCCACTTTTTAGTATACTCACCTGAAAATCTGAATCGTTGAAACTGTAAACGACGTTCCAACCGAGCTGTTGAAATTTCTTCCTCTCAAGTAATATAGCATGAAAAAAGCAGAGAGAAAACAATAACTTTTTATATTTTTCGGGATATTGACAAGCTGTGAATTGGTCTTCAGTTATAATTTGATATAATCTCTTAAGATTTGCCTTTAGTCCCTGCAAAATTTATGAATAAATGATTCAGTACCCACATTTTCAGTTAGGTTAAAGGTTCTAAATCAAATGTAACTCCGTAATAGTTCAATTTTAGTGTCACTAGATGGTTTATCTACGAAAAGGACACATCAGTTCAAATTTAGGCTCAGAAGGTTTCATTAAATGGACCGTTACGTATCTTTTTAAATTCCAACTCGTACTCATCATAAATGAGTATGAAATATTTGACAAACGTACTTTTGGTGGTTCAGTTGTCATTTTGATGCCCGCTTGTAATATAGATATTGGAAATTCTGGATGCGGACTGGAACTCAACCATACTCTAAATAACGAGTTGACTTTTCCCGTTTGCAGCATCTCTATAATTTTATCCAATTTCGGCATCCAACTTAATGATAAATGACAGTTTGCTAAGAAAATCCATTGACCTTCTTTTGCTCCTACTTGCAACAGTCTAAAAAGATGTTAATTAATACATATTTCCGTCGAAAAAAGGATTCAAGTTGTACAGTCCATATGGGAAAGTATTCTAACTAACACGAGTATCCATTAAAAGGACAATTAACAATCTCAAACTTTAAAATATCTGGATTGCTAATAGCCTTTTTTAATACTACTCTTAATACAAGGCGAACTTTTTGCGTAGGTGTGGCTGTTCCAACAAAGCGCGCCGGGAAGCAAGCACTGGTGCTTAGGTGGGACGAGGCAGATGACTGAATGCCACAAGGACGGAGGCCGTAAAAAGAAAAAAAGAAGAAGCGATTTTGATTGGGAAGTAAAGTGAATGCACATGTTATATTTTATACTTTTTAATATAGATCTCTAAAAATTAATGGAGTTATCAGTTCTGTTAGTTGGTATATGTTTGTGTTATCCAGACAACCGTCAACCCATGCAACAAGCAGATACCCACAGTAGTGTATAGGGCATGTCCCCGTGACGTCACAAACTATTTTGATAACAGTCTGGTGGTAAAACAGTAAACAAAGCGTTCATAACACGTGGTATAGTGAGGTTATGCTGATTTATAATGATAGATCATGTTTGAGTTTAGTTGGTTTTGCTTCAGTGTACTTTTAAAGTTATTTTAATTGTTGAGCTTGCATATTTGATATAATATAATATAGATTAATAGTTGTTTGTTGTTTAATAATTATTGATCGTGTTTATTGTTTATTGTTTTACCACCCAGGTCTTGTCAACTGTCAACTGTCGTGGATATGCTGTATCATGCTGTTATCTAGCGGTGATTGTCGGAAGTAAGTTGAAAGTTCCTCCCTAACAAAATGGTCGCCTTCAAAACTATCAATTTCAGTATACGTGTTGACATTATAAGCATCTAGAGTTTATTGTTCGCCTTACTTGGTAGCGATGGGAGCTTGTCCTTGTCCCAAGCTGATAGATTGGAATCTTGAAAGCATATTCGATTGATCAGCAAGTTGTATTAATCCTTGTGTCGGGTCTACACCAGGTGATAAAACGAATATGAGCGGAGTTTGAGGTGAGGATTCTTCTAAAACAGCTTTTATGTCTAATACAGGAGGTTCGACGAATTGAGGACCTAATTGATTTACTATAAAGTTTGATATTGCAAAAGATACGCGATCTTGGCGCAGAGAGCGGATAAACAGCATCTTTTGAAATTCGTTGCAAATGCCATCCCAGTCTCCTACAAACAAAAATCTTCTAATAGTTCAATATTACATAATATGTCAAAAAAAAAACGAAGATTAGTTATGACGACAAAACTTTGCTGTGTCGTTTATTGTACTTTATGTTGTATCAGATATAAACTCTTACCTATAAGCGGCAAAGTTTCTGGTTCTGTATGAATGTACCACTGATTCCAATCTCTTTGGTACTGTTCGAACGTATCAATGACCCCGTGGAAGCCTTGAATTTTATCCAATTCGGTGATGTTATCCCATGCAACTTCACTTAACCAAGCTAGCGTGAAAAAAACAGTTCAATTTTTCGTTGAAAACATACAATTCGTAATACATTACAGGCGCAAGGATTGTCCACTTGATTGGCTCTATCCAATACGACGCCACCTTTTAGTAAAAAGTTGTACTCGTGAGTTAAAATTTTCCCTTGAGCTTTCAATATTTTCATACACATGTGAAAGGAAAATAACAATTTGTGGTGTTCGAATAAAGCTCGGCAGGTATTTCTGCAAAATAATGTAGTAGCGAAATCGATTTGTTCGTAGTCGAATTTTAGACTCCGTTTCACGTAAGAAGAACCCACCTGAAGCTGCAGTCGTATGCGCGAAGCTGTTGTCAAAACCAGCGCCATATTAGGCAATCCAGTGACCTGTCAAATAAAATTCAATATGGCGACACAGGGCAAACAAATGTGATTTGATACGTTGTAGACCGTGGATTTTGGTATACATATAAGGTTTATTTTGGAGAAAGGTGCTTTTATTTTGCTTTGGTGTCTCTATACTAATAATATGCAATAAAAAGTTCAGTTTTATAAAACTTTTGAGCTGGGTATATCAATTTAGGACCAACTTTTGGTTGTGTACCTATATAAGAACATTATTTTTTTGTTACCTAGTGATTTTTAGACTATCAAGAATTATTATTTAATATTTACGGGTAAGTACACACTGATTAAAACATATACAATATTATAATGAAAGTGAATCTTTTATGAAATTGCTGGCATTAAAATTTCACTTGCTTGAATTGGAAGATATCACGTGCAGTATTTAACTTATATGCTTACGGATTTCAGGAGTGAAACACCTACTTCAAAATGCCAACAGCTTGTGTATTGTAGTCGGTTGTGGGAGCCGTTCAAACCGAGACCAAGTAAGCTTTTTTAAGGTCCCAGCTGTTTTAAACAACACATTTTTAGGGCACAAGAATGAATTAAGTAAGAAGCGTAGAGAAATGTGGTTAGCAGCAATCAATAGAGATGATTTAACAGAATCAAAAATCAAATATCAGGCTGTATGTAGCAGGCATTTTGTTCAGTTTTGTTCAAAGACAATATTTATAAAAACTAAGAAAAGTGATATATTCTAAATAAAAAATACTAATCAAATGAACAATATACTAAACACTAATAAAATATACTTAATTGAAGCAAAATATACTAATAAATTCGACTAAAAAGTCTTGAGCACTGTTTATAACGGAATAGACAATACAAAACTAACCTATTTGTCTAAATTGTTTGCCCTGCACGTCCATATTAGGTCACGTGATCTGGATTGCCTAATTGTAAAATTGACATACTACTTCAAATCATTAGCGTAACGTTTTCACATTTTGTAGGTTAACAAAAAATTAAAATCTGTCTGCCTTCACACACAACACTCTCAGATAAACTATTCAAAAATCAAAAATCTACGACAGTAAATGATTGCTTCAAATACAATCTCAAATTAAATAATAAAACAGCTGTCGACAGGAAACATAGTTTAACACCAATGGCACGATACGATCGTGACAAGGCGACATAGATAAACCAGACCGAATTTGATTTTTGGCGGACTTCGTGTGGCTTCTCCTTATGGGAAACGAGGTCTACTTACTGGTAAACAGCATATGTGTGAAATTCATTTAAAAGTGAAATTCTCTCGATGAGTTCATACGATTTAGGACTGCGATTTATGGAATTGATGAAAAGAAGAATATACGCATCCAAAGCGAATTGATACATGGGATCTATTTGGCCCATGTCGTTTAGGACGAAGAATAAAATGGAGGCTCTGTTAGCTGAAGGTCTGTAGCCCTAAAAAAACGACCATTAGGTTTTATTGAAAAGATGCCGCGAATATTTTTTCTCAATTTTGTTGAATCGAAATTATACTTTGGCAACACCCTGTCCAATTCAATAACCTTAAGACAATCCTCCAACAATTGTTAACGGTAAAATCACGGTTTCAATATAAGTTGGTGGAATAAATGAGATTGGTTAGCAGAATCTAATTCCATACTATAAGAGCATGATACAAAGTACCCAATCACCATCCCCTGTTACATAAATACCGGTCTCAGTCTCACAAGAGCAGCATTTGGGTTGCTGTTCCCGATTTTCACTCTTAATTGGAAATATAATTTTGACGTGACACATTTCACGATATTTGTACAAAATGAATGATTTGATTACTTCTCTAGCTGCGTCGATCTGTACTTCAGTGGTCTCAGATATTTCTAAGCTCCGTTTCACTGTTTCAGATGTTGCTTTTGATACCTGCAGGGTATCGAACAAAGCTGCATCTTCCAGAAGAGATCCACGAGATTCGTTCAATAATCGTAACAGTTCATTTTCCAAATCCATCAAAGTTCTTTTACCTAAAAAATGCTTGTTTTTAAAGTAATCTTGTCCACTACTATAAGTCTGTACAGAAAGTACGAGGAGTAATAAACCCTAATTA
>CAJUYG010000449.1:173425-195859 GCA_910591675.1 Galerucella calmariensis
AGTTATTAAAGGTGGATACTTTTATCTGAAAAGCACTGTATACAATTTTTTGAAGATTGTTCTTCATTTTTTGGTTTCGTTTTTGTTAGTATCTCAACGTATTTTTAGATTTAAAGCTAGTTAATCTTGAGAACGGTAGCTGGAACGCTGCCGAAACGTCGAAATAAAAAATAAAAGAACATCATTTTGGTTTGATTCCCAAAAAATAAGAGAAAAAAGAATGCATATTTATATTACACTACGTCTATGTTTAGTGGCAGTGCCTGTAGAGGGGTATTTCCGCTTTTTTTTTGGAAGAAAGAGGAAATCGGTAGGTATAGTGTAGTGTAGTAATATTATGTACTAATAAATATCATATTGTACTTGTCACATGTTATCTACACGAATAGGCGACCTTCCCCTACTGTTTATGTGAAAAGACCAGTAGCCCTTATCAGACTCAACAGTCTTTTCACTAAGTCCTTCTTGGAGAAATTCTCCCTGAGGTGATGAAACAGCATAGCGGGCCCATGATCCTTGCCCACAGTGGAAAAATTACACGTGCTGGTCGATATGGCGGACCTGAAGTGACGCCCTCTCGGCTCCAAGTCTATTATTCAATTCATCGACATTTATACATAAAGATTGGCCTTTGGAATATTTTTGAAAAATGTACCTGCTGCTCATCAGCTTCTTTTCTTTGTGTAACTATAATAACTAAATATTCATCGCATTGTTGTTGAAATTCCGCAACTTGCACTTGTGCTTCCGCTAGTTCTATAGACATCGTGTATACTTTCTCTTTGCAATCCTCGATTTTCAATAAGCCATTTCGTAGTTTGTTAGCTTGAGACGCGGTTACTTCTCTTTTAGAAGACAACATTCTAAAAAAAAATTGTAAAAATGAGACTTTATAAAAAACAATTTTTGTATAATTCAATTTTTTGATAGTTGGGATTGAATATTTTGCCTCATTTTTGGTAAAAATTTTTTTCAAATATTATTAATGATCCGTTTTTATGTTTAAAATATATTTTGCATTTTGGTGAAATTGTTTTTATGCTATTTATTACTTTTCGACGTCTGAACGGTAAGTAAATCACTTACCGACGTGTTAAACTTAGAAACCAGTAAACACAACCTACCGTCCTGACAACCGATGCTGTAAATAAACAAAAAAGATCAATCGCGCAAAAAAAATTGTGGAAATAATAGTAAAAATTTATCCGAACAAATTCAAGTAGATCACCAGCACTGCGAATACCAGCATTGCATAAAATTTTAATATAGCATCGGTGGTTCAGTGGTAGAATGCTTGCCTTCCACGCGGGTGGCCCGGGTTCGATTCCCGGCCGAATCATATGAATCGCTGCTTCGTAAACGAGAGAGAGACTCAGGAGAGAGCACACGCACGCAAGCAAGGCACATAACGGAGCAACGTAACATAACGTAACGTAACGGTCAGATCTTTTGCGTCGCGACCCCTGGTCGCTCAAACATAACCTGACGTAAAAAACTAAAGTTCCAATAATTGTTAATTTGACAGCTAGTAGTGGAAAAACGTCATTTTATCCGTCCAAACCATGGAGATTTGATGAAGAGGTAAATATTTAAAAAAATAAGAGTGTATAGTATATTTCCTCCCTGATGTAAGGGAGTATGAGCTTTGCATAAAGATTGGAGGAAAACGTAATTTTTTTTTCCAAAGAATGAAAAACATTATTTTTCTCACTTTTTATAGCCGGCAACTAATTCTAAATAGTTCGTAGGTGTAACGTAATTATGTCTTTTTATTTCGTTCATCATTTTATTGGACCATTTGGCTACGGAATCATGAATGGTAGCGAACGCTGTCGCAACCGCTTGCCGCATCCTATCTTGAGACGTCACCAACAGAGACTCTCGACGTTTTTTCTGAAAAAATAAAAATCGTGCGACTATGATAGAAGGAATTTTTTCAACAAATGAATTGGACCTCTTAAAGAATTGTCGTACGCAAAGTCCTGCACGCAGAATACAGTCGAGGCGCAGCCCGTCACAAAAACATATTTTAGTGGGCAGAAGTGAAGGCGGGAGGTATGGGCGGGAGATGAAGGTGTGTATTATGACAATTTTCAACCTTCAATGACGTTAGTAATGACAGCATTACATATATGGTTGTGAATAAAATCTATTTACCGTCTCTTCTCCGGTTATAGTTTGCATAAAATTAACATCGGCTATATATTTATTGGCAACCTCTAGCAAAGCTTCTTTCGGCCATTCTTGGAACCAATCTATCGTTGTGCTATTAATAAGTGCCGGGTACTGCCTCAGACGATTTCTGAAATCATCTCCGATAGGACTCATGCAAAGAACAATATGCATATTTGCTCTGACTCTACTTATCAAGAACTCGTATATGGCTTCGTTCGTTAAAGCTATGTTATTTTTTTTAATTGCTGCTTCCATTTTGCTTTTGATCTGTGAAAAAATACGTTATAGATTACCTACTGGGAAACCAATAAGATGGAGAAGATGATATTGATATAGTGAAAGTACGTAGATTTCAAAAGATAGCATCGCGAGTTTAAGGTCCACAGCGACGCGTCACGAAAACTTCATAATAATCGTGGTTGTTAGTGGGCGGAGGTCGTGGCCACTTCTCGTTTCTCCATACTAAAACTGATGAACACTACCGAACACCATTGTCGTTTATTGAAGTCGTCTTCAACGACAGATGACGACAACAAAAGACAAACTAGTCAGTCGCCTCGCTGTGATCCGTCTGAGTTAAACCAACGAACATTGTTAAACCTAACTCGCACATTTCCATTTTCGGGTGAACAAGGAGGCCACTCACTGCTACCCAGTCTTCAAATTCCATACTAGACAAAATATTTAGCTTAAATGGACTGAAAGAAGTTTTTCTTTTATATAAATCAAAGCTCTTACGTCTTCAAATTCGTCGGTTTTATAGAGATTAGCCACCTCACCGCTACTAAGCATATTATTGATTATTTCCAAAAAGCTTTCGACAGTAATCTGCGTGTCGTTAAATATAAATGTTTGAGGCTTTGTATCGACTCCCGTTAAACCATAAAGGTTTTTGAGGTCTTCTTTCAACTCGTTAACTCTATAATTTTTCGTTATCTGTATTTGAAAAGTACCCATTTCGCATATGTACGCTGCTACTCTAGTAAGGGAAGTTCTGCCACTACCACCTGCAAAATAAGTAAAGTGAACCATTTAGATTTTTACGATGAAAAGACGATGGTGTCATTTTTAGTTACTTTCCTGCTTATCAGAACAAATATTAATTTACCTAATGTAAATTACCAAATGTAAATCAAAGTCATAGTGAAAGTGTCAATAATTATTCTACAAAATGGTGAGTCGGATTTAAAATTAGTTTATTTATAAATTTATTGAGGATTTTAGTTTTAATTAAGGAAATAAGAGTAAGTAAACCTATAAAATATCATCACCAAATATAATACGTCATGCAAAAAATTGTAATACTTAGTAAATATTTTTGGCCACTTCGCAATTTGTAGTAAGAATAAAACATTTTTCAAATTTCCATCTGATACTAATCAAAGTGAACAGTGGTACAACATTCTAGAATTTCATTCTACATAAAAGGATCAAAGGTTGTGTAAAGATCATTCGAAGCAGCTGAACAGTAAATGTCAAGAGATGGTAACATCTTTGTTAAGATATTTGACTTCCGCTTACTGCTGTAAGAGACGTAAGTAATAGTATTCATAGTATTCGCTATTTGTATTCATTATTATCAATATTATTGTTACATATTTAAATGTAAATGATTGAATGTTTTTAACATTAGGTAAGGTTAGACTTTTCTAGTTTCCGTTGAGTAAAGAAAAAACTACAGCTTGGCAACATCACAATATTTTGTTTTGCAACGTCATCGTCTTTTATCAACAGTAAAAACACAAGAGCTTTTTTTTATCGGATAAATTTCTCTTTGCAACGAAACAGTTTTGCCAATCACTAATTTTACGAGAAAAACTGACATGATAAAATCGCGACACCGAAGGTGGAGCGATTTTATCTAATGTCAGTTTTTCGAGCAAATTTAGTGATTGGCAAAACTTTGAGTGAAAGAGAAATTTATCCGATAAAAGAAAAGCTCGAGTGTTTTTTGGCAAGATAAATTAACGACAGAATATTGAAATTATAAGTAACCAAACTTGCGACTCATTGTCATTGTGTAAAAGTGACGTCCGCTTACTAGATATTGAGGAAGAGGAGTTTTTATCGCGATAAAAAAGGATGCACCTTTTTTATCGATGTCAAAGTGACAATAACATTTCCAGGTATATGACATTTTAACATTGGAGTTAATTTATCGTAAATAAACTTTATACTCATTGAAGAATATTAGCAGGATGTCATTTTTTTCACAATAACTATTGACATTGAAAGTTGACAGCAAATCTAAGCATCTCAAGAAAAGACTGTTCTCCATATGATCTCCACAACTCAATTTTAGAATATTAGAAATATATTTAATGTTTCTTTACCAATTCCAACTAAAAGCATATTTCCTCTAGGCTGCGATATCACTCTGACAATTCTACAAACGTGCTCTATGGCATCTCTGAACAACACCAGATCCATTCTGATGACACCTGGTGATACGTTGTACTCTTCCATCTGTTGATCTAAGAATTGCCTCAAAACCGTTACGTTCGTGAATTCTTCGTAAACTTGGAAAGGATTAACGAAATCTGCGTAAATCGGTATTTGTTTGTTGGGACACAAGCTGTGTAAAGTTAATTCGAAATGACGACCTAATTGTTCGTTCATCTGATTGGCGAACCATTCTCTATCGCTAAAAGTATTCAATTTAAAATATAAACGACTATATACTAACTAAAACCTTTTTTGAAACTTAGAGGAACAATTTGAATTTAACTTGGCACTTTTGCGGCAATTGAGATACCAGCCAGTTCTGCTTGAACCACGCTGGTATGGTTTCCCATAGGGCATGTCCACGACAGTTGACATTGACAATCACTTGACAATACTTGGGTGGTAAAACAATAAACAATAGACATGATGAAAAATTATCAAACAACAAACAGCTATTAGCCCATATTATATATTATTGAATATGCAAGCTCAACAATTAAAATAACTTTAAAAGTACACTGAAGCAAAATCAACTAAAATCAAACACGATCTACCATTATAAATCAGCATAACCTCACTATTAAGTACCACGTGTTCTGAACGCTTTGTTTATTGTTTTACCACCTAAGTCTTGTCAAAATAGTTTGTGACGTCACGTGGACATGCCCTATTAGCCGCTTAATCTTTAGGCAGTTTTATATTTATTTATGTTCATTGGTTCGATCTTCAATACCATTTTTTTTCGTTTGATTTCTATCACTTCAGAAATATACAAATACTTACTTCTCATCAATAAGTCTATCGTGAAACACTCGGTAACACTCGTGAATCCACAGTTTCAGCAAAGTTGATTTATCATTCTGATAATCTTTATGACTTCTCAACATGCCTTGAAATATTTTTGAAATGTCTCTTAAATTGAAGAGATAGTGCATTTTCGCTGGTGTTGGTAGCATTTTGGTTATAACATTCTTGTATAGATCAATGGTAGTTTCTGTTACTTCTCGACCAACCTATTTAATGAGTATTTATATAAATATAGAGGATTATTCTACAAAATAAAAACGGGTTCAAAATAAGATGTAGTTTCAATGGAAGAAAAGAAGAATGTAATTTCAAGGAATAAGGAATAAGAAAATTTATTAGTCTAACCAGTTTGACGACTTCATCGAAATCACTTAAATGCTGTCCGAGCATATTACCAAATATTCTTGATAAAGTTTCGTCCTCAGGGAAAGTCATATTTATGAGATTGAAGCAACTCTTAAGTCGTTCGGAAATGACATTTCTTCCGCCTCCTGGAGGTCCCATTGCGCCCAAAACATGCATCATCTACAATTAAAAATAATAAAGAGGCTGGTGGTGAGAAAAATCGGTCTTGGCGATTTTGCAAGACCACCATCGAATTAATATAAACAAGACCTGCACCAAGACTGAACTGAGAATTGTTATTTCCGTTGTAAATAAGGTCAGCGTAAAGGGGGAGTGGTGGTCCACCCAGGTGCCGAGCGGTGTTTGGGCGGATAGTGGATAGATCTTAGAGTGACTCGAGGGGTTTTCATGCTATCTACCTTTATTTTGGGTATAAAGTCCTAGAGGAAGTATTTACAAACATCTGGAAAGAAGCTCCTAGGAAATTTGACACAACATATAATATATTTTTTCCACTACTTGCTTTGAAGTTGACGCTTATTGCTTCTTCTAGCCAACTGAGAAGTTGAATTTCTCTATTGGTGATTAATAATTTTTTCTATTATTAACCTAGATCAACCTATAATAATAGACGATTTAGACTCTATATTGTCATCTACAGATCATACAGTACTCAGTAATATATACAAATTTATAGGAGGAGCAATGAAGCTTCGGTCATTTATTATAAACGAATAACCTATTAATAGATTCAACACAACCATCCAACCCGTGGTAGGTATGTTTTGACTGTAGTAATTATGATTTAATTTACCTGTTTTCTTTCTTTTTTTTTTTTTTTACTATGTGTACCTAACTACGAATAGCCACTCACTGTTCATGTATTTACATTTACGTGTGAACAATAAACATTTCATTTCATTTCATTTCATTTCACCTAGATCAACCTACACTAGAAAAAATTGACCTTTACCCTGACGTCACTAACAATGAACAGTAGTAAACACAAACTTTATATACCTCATCCTTTTCTACTGACAGTAAAAACACATCATACAATATACGTACACTTGTCTTTCAAGCAATGACATACGTTCTTATGTAACTCTAATTATTACTTCCAAATGTTGAAAAGAGATAGCACCAAAAACGATTAATCGGTTGTATTCATAAGAATTTATTTTGACCTCTTATGACAACTGTCATTATTTTGATACATCGAGTTTTGTTCAAATCGTTCCATCATTTGCATTCAGAAAAATTCTATAAAATCGGTTTTGGAACTTTAGTTCTTTACGCCAGGTTATGTTTGAGCGACCAGGGGTCGCGACGCAAAAGATCTGACCGTTACGCGTTACGTTACGCTGCGTTATGTTACATTGCTTCGTTATGTGCCTTGCTTTTGCGTGCTTGTGCCTCCTTAGTCTCTCTCTCGTTTACGAAGCAGCGATTCATAATAATAAATATGCTCATACCCGGATTCGAACCCGGGCCGCCCGCGTGCAATGCGAGCATTCTAACCACTGAACCACCGATGCTATATTGAAATTCTATGCAAAGCTGGTATTCGCAGTGCCAGTGATCTACTTGAATTTGTTCGGATAAATTTTTACTATTATTTCCATAATTTTTTTTGCGCGATTAAGGGGTCTAGCTACTTTTCGAAATACAGGGTGTTGAAATTTTGAAAACTTGAATGTTTTAATTCGATAACTTTAAAATGGATTGATAAATTGATTTGACATTTGGCAGGTAGTTTTTAAATGTAAAAGGGCATATTTTGAAAGAAATTGTAGTTTGTGCAACTAGTGTGGATATGATGGCCATATCGCACGAGGACGAAGATGAAGCACGACGCCGTAGGCGGAGTGCTCAATCGTTCAAGTGCGATATGGACAATCCACACGAGTCGAGCAGCATATTTTTTCTACGACCCACTTAGAAAAAATCTAGAAAATAAAAATTTCTATAAACTGTAATATAACTTCAAATTAAAAATTTAACAATTCAATTTTATGTTTCCACTAATTTTGTGGTAAACGAATGTCCAATTTGTATAATGCTACGGTTTCCTTTTTTAAATATACGATGCTGTTATAAGTAGATGTTGCCAGTCGGACTCCCTCATGGAGGGTACCGTACCATTATCTATAATAATGAATATTCTGCTAAATATTTCAAACGCGTACCTGTTGTCGTTATTAATATCAAGCAGAATGATTATTTAAAAATAAAATCAACAATAAAAAAAGTTCCTCGCGGGGAATCGAACCCGGGTCTACCGCGTGAGAGTCTGGTGTGCTTACTACTCAACCACCAAAGAATATGCAAATTGTTTATCTATAACGTCAGATGTATTACATAACTTTTGCTTAAAAGGAACTAAAGTTCCTACCGTGTGTCCCGCGACACGTTCTACCTTTTTTTTCAAGACCTCTAATTTATTATTTTTATTCCACGATAAGTACAGAATTTTCTGTTTCGCATTTAATGAATATTTCCAAGTTAACCTCACTTCTTAGACGGTGGCTGAACAAGATAAACAAGCAGTCAACGTATTTACGCACACGACAAAGTAATTGTAGCCATTTTTGACTCATTTATTGATTTCGCGAGGTTAGTAGGTATGACGTCAGTGTAAAGGTCAATTTTTTCTACTGTAATTTTGTATATCCAGGAGATTGTCTTTAACATATTTAGCTGCTTGAAATTACCTATCGAGATAAAATAACTTATTTGAATAAAAATGCCATTAGTTTAAAATTCGCGCTCAACCAAATGACAGATGACATAAGGAGTACGTTCATAATATATCGAAAACTGACAGTGTACTTGTCAGTCAGACGACGGGGTGAACGCTTCTCGTGGTGCGTTTGTGAATTATTTTAAATTTTTGTGTTAAATTTGGCTAGTAGTGGAAAAAATTGTATATACACCGTGGTGTCGAAGACATTTATAAACCTCGCATCTTGGTGCTTGATTCATAATAATAGTCTTCACCATGTCGGTGTAAAATGTACCACCTGGTTCCAAAAATAAAATTGAGCCAAATTGATGGGTGTGCTAGTGATGAGCCTCAAATTTCGACGAAAAAGAAAATCATTCTCCTTTAGGACATTCGTTCCCCTGTGAAAGGGATTCATAATTGAAAGGGAGAAACCAAACATCAATGTATTCAATATACTCTACCTCGATATATTTTCTTGTTTGCTTTAGTCTATCATACCAAAATGCATAATCCAGCCATTGTCGAAGTAGTTCCAACGGTGGTTGAGAACCGTACGTTTCCTTCGCAGGCATGTTCATGTCATCCAAAAATGAAACTAATTTCTTACTACGTGGCGGAGCATAATGACCTGAAATTGTTATTTTTCTTTAAATGTTCGAATAATTTCAATACAATTATAGGCCAAGCAATAGATACATCATTATGACATAAATCTTAGTAGGAAGCGGTCTATGTCATTATAGGTTCGTTCCAACCTACGATAAAACACCGTTCCGGAACCGTTTTGGAATCGTTAGGAATTGTTTTATACGCAGGCGCAAACTTTACACCGTCCCAGAACTGACAGAGGCTGTCTAGCAATAGGGTACACGCATATACCATATTTTGCTTAGATATTAATTTATAATAGTAAAGTTGATATCAAAAATTACTAGTAATAGGAAATAAACCAGTTTCCATTGGAAATTACTTCAAAATTTTAAAATAAAATTCAAATTTCAATGCACTTTCCGACCAACACCCGAGTATGTCCGAACGCTACCGATGATACGTGTGATCTCATATCTCATATTTGTTTACTTTTGTCAATACGACCGGTATTGCATTAGGTTCTGTGTAGTTCTGTAGTGATTATATTGTATTTTAATCTTCATCGACGTAAAAATATCATTTTTGAGACCATTACGTATTTGTGTGTGCTTTTTTTTATTTATAAAAGTCAACTTAAAGTGGAAAGTGGACATAAATATTTGATATTTCCGAGGATATTTTGAAACTTTTAGAAGAATAGTATATTAAAGTATAAGTGGATATTAAGGTCTTTAAAACACGCGCGAAATAGAGTAAGTGTTTTAAATACCAGTTATCCACGAATACTTTACGCTATTTTTTTTATTGGTGCATTTTGAAATTATAAATACTGATCTATAACTACCACAACAACAAGTAATGGAAATGATAGATGGAAATAAGAACTAAATGTCAAATGGTTGAATTCGTGATGTATATGATTATACCTTGCGTTGTCATGGAAATGGGAAAAGCATGAATTAATTTGTATTTTGATGGAAGTTCAACCTTTTTTCAAAGCTTTTTTTCGGCTTTATCTATTTTTAAAGCTTTCAGAAACAAATTAGGTCACAAGAACGTGAGCGTGATACACGAATAAGAACGTAAACAAATGACGTCACTGCATGGGGCAGCCATCTTTATGACGTAGAACGCGTTTTGGCGGACTTTCAAATTTTATGATTTTTAAAGTCGTTGCGCAGTGCCATTCTAGAATGGCTCTTTGCGAGGTTGGAACGAAGTAAATGGCATTACGTAGTATGAATCTCAGCTCGTAAGATCTTCCTAATGGATGATGTTTATAGTGCGTCTGATGTTCAAAAATAGATGTTCTATTAATATTTTTGTACCTTTGGTCCTTTTTTCAAGTCTACTTTCAATGGAATCCTGTAAATTATTCGACGAAGTTTGCGCCGACATATTTACGTTTAAGATACTGTATTTTTCAGGATCCAATGCGGAAAGAGCAGATTGGGCCACTGACGTTTTTCCAGTACCCACTGGTCCGGTCATTAGTACTGGATATCCGTTTGTTAGAAGGGCACTTACCAAAAAATCATATCTCACTGTATCCACAGTCGGAACTATTATTTTGTAAAAAGGGCATCTACAAATTAAGAATCAAAAATTAATGATAATGATTAGTATTTTGAGCCTTGAATTTTAGTCATAAATAAGCCCCCCCTTCGAGACGGCTATGTAGATATCAATATAAATTTTTCAAGAAACTAAATACATTATACCCTTGTTCATATCGCCAACCATAGGGCAATTTTTCTGTCCAGGACATGAAAGAAAAGGATTGGGGCTCGACGAAATATTCGTATATAGTATCTTTTATTGGAAATACACTCTCTTTTTCTCGTATATAGGCATCTAATTTTTTTCTACCCTCTTCGTCTGTAGTACAGCATATAGACCAAATCATACTGAAATGTAAAACGTTTAAAATTATATTTCTAGTAATCTGTTTAACTTTTCCACGCATCTTCCTCTTTAGGCTATGCCCTTTCCACCTTTAGCGGTACTCCTTCAGCTGATTGTTCGGAACACTCTTCTGACATCTAACAGTTGACAGCTGACAATTGACAATGTACAGCTGACGCACAAGTAAACAATGCTTCGACAGTTGACGAGAAGTAATGCAACAATTGACAGCTAAACCCCCCTCCTCACTACTCTAAAGTTCATTTTCCACGTTGCGTCAAATCGCAGCGACTTGTTGCCAACTTGATTGACAGTGACAGCAAAGTCAGAGTGGAGCAGCCAATAGAAATTTTGGGTTTCTTCTGTAAGTTCTTTGTGGCATTACTTATTCTTTTTTCTCTTATTCTTTTGGGAATCAAACCACAATAATGTTTTTTATTTTTTATTTCGACGTTTCGGTAGCGTTCCAGCTACCGTTGTCAAGATTAACTAGTAATAAAATTAATAAAATAATTTTTGGTCCCTATCTGACACAACGAAAAAATATGACAACTAGACAATCAATAATATTTTGAAGTTTAAGACACGAAACTTTGTTGTCAAATTTTATTAAGTTCAATAATTATTTTTATGAACAGAATTTTGGTCTTGCCATGGGCTCTTGCCTCTCACCAATTCTATCAAATATTTACATGGAACATTTTGAAGCCAAAATAGTGAATAGTCAAAAATTAAAACCAATTGTCTGGTGGAGATATGTAGACAACATTTTTGCAATATGGCCTTTTGACTTAGTATCTCTGAATTATTTTTTAATAAATATAAATGAAGGAGAAAAATCTATAAAATTTGAAATTGAAATTGAAAATAACAATTTTTTACCATTTTTGGATATTTTCTTATCAATAAAACACCTACAGGGTATGAAACAAGTGTTTATCGCAAGCCAACACACACTAATAGGTATTTGAATTTTGAATCAAATCATGCTATGAGCGTTAAAAAAGGGGTAGTAAAATCTTTATACGATAGGGCCAGAATCATTTGTTCTAATAATAATCAGTTCACAAAGGAGAAAACTCTACTGAAAAATGTTTTGAATGCCAAATAGTGGAAAATAGACTGTGGCCAAACCGCTTCAAATAATTGGCTAAACCACCCTTTCGTCACGTGATAGTTGACAGCTGACATGGAATTATACAATGCATTGACAAGTGACACATAATTTAGACAGCTAACAATTATTTACCAGAATAAAAACCAAGCCTTTGTGGAATCATCGAATTTCTCTTCGTTTGCAGGATTTATTCCGTATTGTTTGGTCATAAATATATTTAGTAAATTACAACACGAAATTACGAGGCTAAGTTCGGCTGTCACTTCATTTTCTTCGCAATTTAGACGTTTGAATTCAAGAACAGGTTTGACGTAAATATTAAAGAGATCTGTCATCTACAAAATTAAAATTTGTAAATTTGTTAGTACCTAGAGAGTTATTGGAAACACGAATTTACTGCCTTGCAGTAATTGTGATGACCTTAAATAAATAGTGCTCGACCTTAAAACAGACTTAACATTTTGATTTACTGAAACATGAAACTCTATAATGACATTATATTGAGGTAGGTGTCACAGATGACACAGATCACCTACAAATTGTGACATATAAATATGAAACATGAAATAAAGTCGGGTTAGTGCACTGCAGTAATCGCGCACAAATAAGGAACAGCACTAACCTTAATAATGTAATATTCAAAACATCAAATGCGCATGCCTATATGTCAATATAAGGACAGCATTATTACTGCTTTACCTTATAAAAGTTCCAATAACTCTCTAGTATTAAGGGGAATCTATCGGCAGCGATTTGACAAAATATCGAAGTATTTTTGGCAAAGAATTTTGAGGTAATGGATGTATTGAAAAGTAAGAAAAAATATATCATGTAGATTAATGTTGAACTTGGAGTTCTCATCGAATAAAAACTTTGAAATGCTAACCAAATTTTGTTGAAAAAAATACGAATCATGAGGTAATTACACATATTAAGCAAAGTTTGAGCCCTTGTAAAGAATTAAATATGAATTAAATGGAAAAACTAATTGATAAGAAGTCTAATTTGAAGCTTTATGAATACTATATAAAAATCTCAGAATCCTCAAATTACTTATGACCGTACAATTCCTTATTGAAATTCGGTTGCTACCACTAAAATATCGGATAAAAATCCATTTCTCGCTTATCTATCCTTCTATGACTGACATTGTCTCTGCTTCGGTAGTCGCGTGCCGTTCCATTGTTGATACAACGCTCGCCGGTCTCGGCGGTCTCCCAGTTCAGTACTGACGAAGCTTATAGAGTAGTACGTGAACCAAAATCCGCTTGGGCCGCTTGGCTACCTACATGTTGCGGAGCTTTCATTTTTCTAATAAAATTTTCGTTATGTGAACTTAAACGTGAGGACGTAGGGAAACAAAAAAATATACAAAGCATAATTGTGCAAGGTCGAATTTGGTAGATGCCCCTTAAGTTGAAAATGAATAGATCACACCAATTCATATTTCAAAACAATGTTTCATTTATTCGGTTTGTAGACAAATTCAAAGACTTACCCTTTCCATATACTTATCTCCATACGCTTGCTTACTATTAACCCAAGATTCTACATAGGGTAGCCATCCCCAATCTTTATAATCGTTATAAACCATTCCGCATCTGCTAACGGTCGCGGGAGAGGCGACTGCCAAATCACCAACTTCGAATAAAAGTGATACTTGTTCGGGCATCGTTATTCTGTCACTGTTAATCAACGTCAAAACCTTGTTATCATCCATCACGCTATTCATATTTTCTATCCATACGGCGTCGACAGGACCATCGAATAAAATCCATTTTTCGTCAGGACTTTCGTCTATAAATTAATCGGGTATTATTTCTCCCCTTTATTATAAAAGTTTATTAAGAAGTATTAACCTTGACAAGTTTGTCTCATTATAGCGCTTATACATCCGTCTAGCCATTCGTTGGTGCTTAAATTGTACTCTCCATAAAGTTCGGCCAAATTTAAAGCTTTGGGATTCATCGGAAATACCTCCACGTTCGTAAAACCAGTTTTGTTCAATTTCCTCAATATTCTATTGGCTCCTTGCAATGTTTGCCATGTTACCGATTTCGCGGTGCACGTTTTACCGAGGATCATCACAGAGTGCCGAGAATTTTTTGTTTCGTACAACTGTATTACTTTCGTAATGGCAATTGGAATAGGCTGAAATTTTACAATGTTACTTATTTACCAAATTTCACCGCTATAGTCAAAAGCGCTCTCATCGTGCGGGCTCAAAAGTCACTAATCATATGTATCAAATCAGAACACACAGAGGTTACCAAAATGTGAGATTACAAATATACCCGGAGAAAAGAATGATGGTTGATGTTTACTGCACACTATAGTTGACGAGTTTCCACTTTTTTATTCATTATATCAGATTAAGTACCATTTTTTGGAACTTTAGTTCTTCACGTCAGGTTATATTTAAACGACCAGGGGTCGCGACGCAAAAGATCTGACCATTACGTTACGTTATGTTACGTTGCTTCGTTATGTGCCTTGCTTGCGTGCGTGTGCTCTCTCCTCAGTCTCTCTCTCTCTCTCTCGTTTAAGATTCAGCGATTCATATGCTTCGACCGGGAATCGAATCAATTTATCCATCCATTTCAAAATTATCGAATTAAAACATTCAAAATTTCAACACCCTGTATTTCGAAAAGTAAATGTGCTAGACCCCTTAATCCTCATATCATTTTGTCCAATTTTACGAGACATGCAAACGTTGTAATTACACTTAACGTTCGAGATGCTTATACCATTTTTTGCAAGATCGTATTGAAATAAATTCCGAATAAAATAATTTATATTTCTTCGAAATGAACGAAATGTCAAAAGTGACATTCATACTTCTCGATCAGTTTAAAATATATTTTGCATTTTGGTGAAATTGTTTTATGCTATTTATTACTTTTCGACGTCTGAACTGTAAGTAAATCACTTACCGACGTGTTAAACTTAGAAACCAGTAAACACAACCTACCGTCCTGATAACCGATGCTGTAAATAAACAAAAAAGATCAATCGCACAAAAAAGAAAATGGAAATAATAGTGAAAATGTATCCGAACAAATTCAAGTAGATCACCAGCACTGCGAATACCAGCTTTGCATAAAATTTTAGTATAGCATCGGTGGTTCAGTGGTAGAATGCTCGCCTTCCACGCGGGCGGACCGGGTTCGATTCCCGGCCGAAGCATATGAATCGCTGCTTCGTAAACGAGAGAGAGACTCAGCAAGGCACATAACGAAGCAACGTAACATAACGTAACGTAGCGTAACGGTCAGATCTTTTGCGTCGCGACCCCCGGTCGCTCAAACCAAACCCGTCGTAAAGAACTGAAGTTCCGAAAACGGTGAGTATGTCTTTGTTGAATCGTATGACCCGCATGATAAGACTGAATTTGACTATACCCAATTTTCATTTGAATGCGCTATATCATTTATTTCATGTTTTAGCGTTCGTTATTTACGTCAGATCAATATTTGTAGTATGAATTGTTCATTCACTACATCTAGAAGTAGGGAATGTAAATCTGAGGTGTATTTTGACCGACAAGAAATATTAATCTGTGTATCTGTGATGTTGTAGTCACTAGATAAACCTCGTAGTGCTTATCTTTAGTTATATGTCCATTATCCATGTCCTTGGCAAAAATGACCGATATTGAGTTGGAAACTCGTTTATATCTGTGGTTGGCCGGTCGCTAATAGCAATAGAGTAGTTCAGTCTAAGGTCAGTGTGGCCAACAAAAGTGTTTTTTTCTGACAAGAATGACAGTTAAGGTCCATCCTTCAAAACATAAGATTTGACAGAATAACAGAAATGAAATGGTGACATGCCAAGAGTTCCTAGAATTATTAGCCACCGATATGTTGAGTATTCAGCTAAAAAGTCATTTTAAATTTCAAGATATACGCTTCGGGGTGTATTCATAATTTTAATAAACATGTTCGCAATAAATGGTACAATGACTTAGGTCAAGTGCCCGGGCTGTTGAGCACAACCCAAACGTTTGAATGAATGAATGTTCGCAATAAATAAATAAATAAATAAAAAACGTGCAAAAATCTTATATTTGCGAATGTTTTCTTGTCAGAAAAATCCACTTTTAGTTGGCCACACTGACCTTAGACTGAGATTAATCTATAATTATGAGACCAATCTGTCGCCTCTGCGCTTCAAACACCGAACGTAGCGTATATTTCGATGATTTTCAACTAAAACTGACAACTGACGTGACATATGACAACTATGACTAACCACGCGGTAGTTTAGTTAGGAAGTGACTTAGTGATATTTTAACTGGCTTCTATTTCAAGTACTGTTTTGTTGACCTTAAAAAGTACCTGTAAGTTATTATTTTCCATATATTCGGTAATAGAATAGTTCAAATCCATATAGTCTACCACAGGAAGGATTACTCCCGGAAAAATATCAGACATGATACCATTAAACAACGGTAAGTCATCAGAAGTTAATCTAGCTATATTCATATCTCTCATTGCTAAATAAACCATTTGTTCTTCTGGTAAATTTGGCATTTGACGCCTCTTTCTACCCGCATATCTCAATAACGCAACCATAGATCTTAAACCAAAATCATAGTGGTCTTGTTTGCTCAATTGTTGAACCGCCAAACGATATAGAGTGAATACCTGAAAAGGAAGTAGTCCATGATGTAATGTAAATAATTTGTACGCAGTGGCGTGGAGGGAGAGAATTTGTTTATTAAAAACAGAATAATCTGGTGGGTTAATATTTAAAGAAAAACCATTACCTTCTTAGCCAATAATTTGGTATTTTGAAATCCATCGCTGAATAAGACATTTTCTGCAATGATACCACTATCGGGAACCATCATAGAGATGGGTCTAAACATAGATTTTAAATTGTCCGGCAATTCAGTTCTACCGGCGTAACCGGGATTCATTGTTATGAATATTCCAACTGTTAGTTTTAATTTGATCTCTAATCCTAAGAAGTATCGAAAAAATGTATAAAAATTAATCTAAGCATGTTAGAAAACTACGTAAAATATGTTAATGAAACTGTGTTGCTTGAATATACTTTGGCGATCTCTTTATGCCACGCGATCCATAAAGTGAACTTTATGCCTACACGACATTAAGTACGACATTAGATAGTTGGTAACTGAGCAATAAAAACACGATAATGAACTAGTATGACATACATAATAAAGGAGTGAATATTTTAACAAGAATAACTCAACTTTAATATAATTTTTCAAAACAATTTGTACTACTACTTACCTTCAAAAACAAATAACTTCTGTTTCTGAGACACGGCCGATAAGATACACAAGATCTGTTGAGCAACTACAGACAATACTTCGATGTTAATTCTATTAAACTCATCAAAACATCCCCACGCTCCCGTTTGCGCCAAACCAGAAAAGCATTTCCCCATACTTTTATAATCCAAGCCTTCGGAACAGTTATTAACTATCACCCACATGCCCATAGCTTTCCCGAGATCTTTAACGGTCTCGGTTTTTCCTGTTCCCGCGGGACCTTTAGGACTGCCACCTCGATATAAATGCAGTGCTGTGGTTAACGTTATATAACATCTGAAATTAAAAATTTAAAACTTTCATAAATATACTGGATGCTGTAAATAAACCGTCGAATAAAAAGATGTCGAGAACCGACAGATAGATAGATAGGCGATAATTTCTATATCATGCAGTGGCGGCTCAGCGAGCACTTTCAAACACCCGCGATCGAACTTCTCCCCCTTGACGGTCTAAATTTAAGCCTTTTTTCCAAAAATTGCAGAACACCTTAAAAATTTTACCTTGAGCAGCCACAAGACAATAATTATTTCATTTCGATTACAAAAAATTTATTAACCTGTCTGTTAGAGGTGTTATCACTAGCCTTCCAGAATTTCCATTGTATTCGTAACCATACATGAAACAGGTATTGGTTTGTCTTATGAGGCAATCATCGATATCTCGATCCCAGTAAAATCTCAACTGAGAAAACCATTCGAATGCATTCGTATCTCTGCAATCTGAAATAGACGGTTCCGCTGAATATAAGTGGTAACCAAATCGTGAACAAAATGTAGGGTTATGATAAGTAATTCATGTCAAATTTGAAGATAAATAAGTATGTGGACAAAGCGACTGTTAAATTATTCTCTATTTGCAGAAGTTTTGATATAAAAAAATACCATGATAATGTAATGAAATGTAAGTGAAACTTGATGTAAAAATATTAACAATAATTATTAGATTTTATTTGGGAATTTATATTATTAACAAAAAAAAACAAGATGTATTTTATTGGAATAAATAACGAAAATAGCACTTAACTTGGTTGGAATATGATACTTAATTAAAAATAAAGCAACAAACGTAAAAAAGGTGTACCTAATAAAGATTGAAGTAATAATATTTTCAAATAAACTCAAAAACTGTCAAATGTCGATGTCAGTTGTATCAAAAGAGCTGTGTGAAACGGGCGGCAATCACTAGTGTGCAGGAATGCCAACTTAAATTCAGATATGGATTAAAAACAAGGTATAGTCAAATGCAGTCTTATCATGCGGGTCATACGATTCAACAAAGACATACCTACTCACCGTTTTTGTTTTCCTTTATTGCGTTTAATCATAGCTTCCAAATAAAATCCGTAAGATGAATAAGACAGACTTATGCAATTTTGTCGGGAGAAAAAAGGATGTGTATTTAGTTTTCAGCGATTCTAAAAAGTCTTTCACTAGCGAAGATTTTATTTAAATGTCAGTGTTCTGACTTTGGCAATTCAAAGTGACAATATGAATAATAAGATGTAATTTTCCGGTATTTTGCATCCTCTAGCAAAAAAATGGTACTTAATCTGATAGATTATTTCGAGAATTAATAAAAAAGTGGAAAAAACAGTGTACAAAAAACATCAACCATCATTATTTTATCCGGGTATATTTGTAATCTTACATTTTGGTAACCTCTGTGTCTTCCGATTTGATACATATGGTTAGTGACCTTTAAACCCGCACGATAAGATCGCTTTGACTATATTTAAAGGTAAATGCATAACCTAGCTTGGGTTGAGGTACAGTAGACAGAATTATCGCAGTGCAGAGTTCTGAACTGATCACTCTCACAAACCAAATCAATACAAGCTAATTAAGATAATTTATAATAAAAAATACTGAATGGTATTCGTGAATTTGACTTACTAGCTTTATAAAGTCGATCAATAACATCTCTTGAATGTATTTCGATCGTAATGAGTGCGTTAGTTTTGAGCCGCTGCAATTTCGTCAGCTCTTTTCTACTCAATTCCGATAGTTTACCTAAAACTTGGTTCTGCTTCTTCCTTAGACGCTTGAGGGGTTTTTTACTTTCTAAAATTTTTGAATGGACTAACGCTCGAGTACAATCCGTAGTCCATTGAATCTAAAGGAATCGTAATAGTTATTTACATAACTAGTTATGAAAAGAGCTCTCTTCATAACGTGTTTACGTACAACGTTTTATCTAATTCCACGCTTTTATTTCATAAAATCTTCAATTACAATGGTAATATTAAAATGGATTCAAAATGTGTTAGAAGTATTGTTACTATGAAGTATTCACCCAGAAAATTGACTTACTTTAAATAACTGTTTCCTCAATATTTTTTTTCAATGTTTATAAATCTTAAAATACTATTGAATTAAAATGACGGGGTAATTGTCAGTTTTGACAGTACCTACCTAATTAACAATTCTTTGAAACTCATGTAGTATCTCTATGTTAAAACTTAAACAGTTACGTTAAGTTTTTACATAACTACTTTTCATAACTGATATATGAAGGTTATGAAAAATGTGACGTTACCTAACGTCAAAGAGTGACTTAAAGTGTCACATTTGATAGCGGAATTAGATAATAGATATTTACGTAATTAGTTATGAAAAGAGCGATATTGTTCAACAAGCGTAATATTTGCCAAAACGAGCGCTAGCGAGTTCTGCAAATTACGCGAGTTGAACAATGTCGCTCTCTTCATAACCTGTTTACGTACAACGTTTTATCTAATTCCGCGCTTTCATAATATTCAATAAAATCTTCAATTACAATGATAATATTGAAGTGGAATCAAATGGTGTTAGAAGTATTGTAACTATGAAGTATTCACCCAGAAAATTGACTTACTTTAAATAACTGTGTCCTGAATAATGTTTTCAATGTTCATAAATCTCAAAATATTATTGAATTAAAATAATGGGTTAATTGTACACTTTAAATAATAAAATAATTGTCAGTTTTGACAGTACCTACCTAATTAATAAAGTATTCTTTGAAACTCATGTGGTATCTCTATGTTGAAAGATAAACAGTTACGTAAAGTTTTTACATAACTACTTTTCATTACTGATACATGAAGGTTATGAAAAATGTGACGTTACCTAACGTCAAGGAGTGACTTAAAGTGTCACATTTGATAGCGAGATTAGATAAAATTAATTTAAAAAACGCTTTTAAAATAATTCCAACATTGTATCGTCAACTAACGGAAAAATGAAACTTAGCAGGTATAGGAGGATCTATGATGATATAATTGAACAAATTGACCCCAAAAATCTGAAAATTTTAAATATTTTTTTATCCCAGGACTCGGAGGTAAGGAAATGAAATTATAGTCGTCATCAGGTTAAGTATTTTTATAAATACAAAAAGGTATTGACTTACTAAACTACTAGCATTGCATAATTGACCACAATTAGCCATTAACCACTTGTCGCGTTTATTTAACATTTTCTTCAATTCGCCTCTGATGGGTTTGAAGGCCAATTTTAGTATGTACTGCATGGCAGCTTCAAGACGTACTAACCAATCTTCGGAAGGTCCATCTAAAATAAATGGTTTCACGAATTCCATATATTCCCCATCGTCCGCAAACATTCCCAGGCACTCTTGCTTGTTGATAGCTAAGCGAAACCAAAATTATTTTATTTCAATTAATTTTTTGTATTTTTATTCATTTTTTTCCAATTTTATTATCCATTATTTGATTCCAATAAATTTTTTCATAGAATTTTTTTATTTTTACTTTTTTTCTCTTTATTCCAATTCTATTGATATTATTTATTGATAGAAAAAAATTATTCGTTACTAAATAAACTTTATACCTGTATTTTTTTGAATTTTCACTTTATTTATATTATCAAACATCTTCTTCAAATGCGTCTGTACCAGCTCGGGTTTTTTGGAATTACCCAAAATTTCCAACATATCGTCGTTCGAAATAAAATAGAATCTCGGAAAAATGTGACGTTTCGTCTCCAAATATTTCTCTAATGCTCTTTGCAACAAATCTAATTTATCGTACATTTTATTCAATTTATTGAGCAAATAAGGAGGTGCTCGAAAATGAGTAGCTTGTAATGCCGATTTGGAAAAATACAATCGTGTCGTAATATCTCTCCAAGTTTCCGTTAATTGATCAAAGTCTTCCGTTTCTTTCGGCAGTTGTCTTCGAATATCTTCACCGAAAAATATATTCTAGAAAAAAATTAATTAATCATCTTATAGATACATTCATAGATATACATCTTATAGGTACATTCAATAGCCTTCTTGGTGTGCGACATTTTAGAAAAAGACGTAAGACACATTGCCGCTACGGAAGGTACGTCGACATCCTATTTTGAATGCTGTGATTTCTCCCGATTAATAGGTTGCGCTTGCGCGTAATCTAAACATCAACTAATCAATTTCTTAAGTCAAAGATTAGGGTTAACGTTGGGCTGGTATCTCAATCAGGGTAGGGGATCTCTGAAGGCGCGAGGGTGCTGCCACATAGGGAGTCCCGTCAGTACTAAAATTTCTAATTTAGTGAAAACTGTAACGCCGTTATTGGTAGTTGCAGATTCTTCCACATATTATATCAGCGCTGACATCCTAACGTGTTGTCTATGCTCCAAACCTGACAACTGCCTGACTTGTATCGTGAGTTTGTCCAGTTTTCGTTTTTAAAAACTATTTTGCTTATTTGTGTGTGTTTGAGTATTCGTAGTTGGTTTTTATTGTTTATAGTCGTACTTTTATTTTAAGAAACAATATCTCCCGGTAAGCTCTATCTTTATAAAAAACATGTTTTAAATGAACTGACAGAAGTAGTAATTCTTTCATTCAGCTTTGAACTTCCCAGCATTGTTGTTGAGTTCTTTACATTTATTTTTCTTCATGTTTGTCATTGAAATATGTAAAAAAACGTTTCATTTATTGTGTAGTTTTTTATTCATTAAAATATATAAACTTGATGATTATTGCTTTATTTTTCTCACTTCAGGCATTGTATGGTCCATTTTT
>CAJUYG010000450.1:2958-41821 GCA_910591675.1 Galerucella calmariensis
TGGGATAGGAGGAAGCGAGCTAGGAAATAAACAGTCTGGAAGCATGCGAAAAGCCCCAATAATATTTTAAGCGAAGATCACGCCATAAGAATGTGTTTAATATTGACAAAGGATATACAAGGCAAAGGAATATTATAATGTCATGATAGTCAAGCAGCCATTGAAGCACTGAGCTCTTGTGTAATCAGTTTCGAAATTGTGTGGAAATGCCTGAACCAACCTTACTGTAGATTACAGGGCACACTGGAATAGGAGGAAATGGAATAGCAGATGAACTAGCAAAGGAGGGGATAGACCACCGTTTAAGCGGCCTGAACCCTCTTGCGGTATCAGCTCCAATGTTATATTGAAAGAAATAAGCGGAGGTGGAAAAAGGAGATCTGACCATGGAAAAAATTCAATAGGGCTTAGACAATCAAAAATTCTGCTGGATGATTACAACTCGTTGATATCTAATGAATACACAAGTCAAAGTGGAGCTACACTAACAGTTTTAACAAATATTAAAACGGGAGATGGTGGCCTGAATGCTCAGAATAGTGGAGGAGAAAGTAGTCAAAGAGCCACAGCTAAAAAAATAAATTCCTACTGAAAAAAATATACGGGAATAGGTTTTTTTTTTCGGATATGTTCAGGGGTGTCCCCTGAATGTTAATCCAAGTTGGCGTCATGGTGGAGCTTCACTTCAGCCGCCAGCTTGAAAAACACGCGCACGTAAAAAATTGTAAATATCATTATTGTAGATAATAATATTTGCCATCTTTTTCACTCGAAACCATTTTTTGTATAACGCATAGGTTTTTAATTATAGCGCTCCAAACTTTTTTCTATATGGCTTTCGCTGAATATTTAGTTAATGGTTGATGATAAATCGAAAATAGTGGTGACTGAGTTGTAGAGCATACAATTTTCTATAAACTTCATAGGACACTTTTCCCCGTAGCATATATAGTATAGGAGCTATTACGATGTAAATGAGATTATAACGAGATTATAATGCTGTATATTCATCATACGCTAGGGTCATTCTCTCGCTTGTTTGTGACTTAAACGTACCGGTCATAGGGCTGCAAGCATGCACAGTAACTACATGTGGCCAAATATAAATTATATAATATAAAATATAATTGTATATATTTTTCGAATTGTGTGTTATAATTCTGTCCTTTCCAATATATCATGTTGCGTCTAGTTTTCTCTCGTTACTTATTTGACATGGCGGAGGCAGACAGACTCACAAGGCGACGAGTGTCTTTCGTCGACATCGAAATAAAAATAAGAATCGCCCCGTAAAATAGTGCCACTTTTTATATTAGGTATAACAAATGTCTGAGTCCGTTTATTTGAAGTAACATTCGTAAAATTCTTTTCCTTTTAATGATTTCGACAACAATTTTAGACAGAGAAAATGAAGTGCTGGCGAATAAACACAGTATTTTACAAAATTTGCAACAATCGAAACGGGTTAGAGATTTTCCGAAACACTCAGATTCACGTTAAATTAAAAAAAAAAATAAAAAATTCAAATTGGATACCTACCTCCATATTCTTCTATTCAAAGAGAAATCATTTTCAATATCACAATATATTATAATACACAATATTAAATAATACTCTACAGGGTTATTCGTTATAAATTACCCACCCCCTATCATCGTTATTATTTCTTTCAGAAAAAAAACCTCGTATAAAAATTGTTTGGTTACAGCAGAATTTTCTCAATATTGTATCAAAAGTTCAGTAGCGTGCAAATTTGAGGGGATACAACAAATAATAGCTATTTTTCAAATGGGATACCGTGTGTATTTTCACATTTTTGGAATGGACTTTTTTTCTGATTTCAAAAATATACAATATGTTACCTCTACCTTGTACCGTTTTTGAGTTATGAAATGTTGTAAATCTTAGTTTTAGTAATTACTGTAAATATGAAAAATATAATTCATTAAGGTAAGCTATAAAAATGATAACTAATATGTTTGATCATTGACATTTTTCATGTAAATTAATTAGAATGGTTCTCAGTATGGAAGAAAAAGTCAAAATATATACCCATACAAAACAGAAAACAAAGATTTATTCAAGAATTCATGAATAATAACTTATAAAAGATATTCGAGATGTCCACCATTATTGTTAATGCATAATTGATAACACATTCTTATATTATTTATAATAACATTGCAGATGACTTCATTATTTCCATTTAGTTTGTTAATTCCAAGCTTTAATCATTTGTATATTATTATTATCTATATATTCTTCCACCTCTCTGTAAACAATTTTAATTACTTTATTAGAAATATGTCAATTATCAAATAAGTATTAGTTATTATTTTCATAGCTTACTTTGATGAATTATTTTTTTCATATTTACAGTAATTACTCAAACTCAAAAAAGGTACAAGGTAGGGGAACATATTATATATTTTTGAAATCAGAAAAAAAAGTCCATTCCAAAAATGTGAAAATACACAGGGTGTCCCATTTAAAAAATAGCTATTATTTTTTGTATCCCCTAAATTTGCACGATACTCAATTTTCAATGAAATATAAAAAGAAATTCAGCTGTCACCAAACAACTTTTAGAAATTTATACTAAAAGTGATAATAACGATGATAGGGGATGGGTAATTTATGATAAATAAACCTGTACAATATAAATAAGCATAATACAAGCATAACGTTGATTAATAATAATAATAATAATAATATTAAGAATAACAATAACAATTTTTACGATGTAGCGTGATGCACTAATGTTTTTTGCTACATTGACAATATTTAATAATGATGAAATCGTTTGAAGCAACAATAAAGATCGATGAATTATAAGTTGTTCTCCACATTGTTCATGATTTTTATTGATTCGGTACACAGCTTTATTGATATTTTTTGAGAACTTCAAGGGTATTTTATGCGTTATGAAATGGTTTTCGTATACAACGATCAATATCGTCACTGATAATGTACGAGGTGCAAGTCAAGCTGCAGCTCCTAAACTATAAATGCTACGGAAAACAGTTTCCGACGAAATTTATGGGAAATTTCATGCTCTGCATTTCAGGCACCTTACCATTTTCAATTTATCATTGACCATTAACCAAATATTCAGCAAAAATCATACTGAAAAAAGTTTGGGGCGCTATAATTAAAAACCTATGCGTTATACAAAAAAAGGGTTCGTTTAAAAGAGATGGCAAATACTATTATCTACAATAAAAATCCTCAGATTTTTGTCGTACGATGCGAGGCCCGTGAGATATTTCTTAAAACGTGTTTTTCAAGATGGCGGCTTAAGTGAAGCCTCCTCCATGACGCCAACTTGGATTTACATTCAGGGGACACCCCTGAACATATTCGAAAAAAAAAATACCTGTTCTCGTACATTTCTCACAAAAAATACCCGGCTCTTGGCCTAAAGAGTACAGATTTTGTGGCATAGTATAAGAAGCCTCCATTCACATACCTGCGATTTGCGTAGATATTCAGAATACTAAAGCACAACACCTTGAAAATTATTTGCTAGAAGAGGGGCATTAACCTAAGTTGAAGCCCGAAGATATCCTAACTATGATTCGGGATGTAGGACAAAACGGGTTACCAGTCTCTGACACCCTCCTCAGGAATTAAGTAGAAGTGAGAGAACACAGCTAGCAGACCTTTCATTTTTTTTTCATTCAATCAAATTTCATTTAATATTGAAATAAAATTGTAAACTTTTCATCCTTTTCAACTTTTCGTGTCATGAAGTATGTAATTTTGTATTCAGTAGATTTTAGGTAGCTGCAGGTTCACTGATATGATTTTTCACTATTTTTGTGCGACGCCGAGAGCACACTACCCCTAACCGGAAATTTTACTGCGCTTGACACTGCTTCACCATAATTAAGGCATCATAGGCATTTCACTACAGTGCTGGATCGACGCTTTATTTCCGGTGTTGTTTTGCCTTGTTAACCCCGAAAATGTATTAAGCAAGACGTAGTAGATGTTAAACAATGTGTTCATAATGGTATTTTTTATAATTAATCAAAATCATCAACTTGATGAAAAATACAAGTGCACTCACCATACCATTGAAAAATCTATAAAAAGGTTTAACATAATTTCTTAGAAGTTCGTTGAAGTAATTTTATGCAATAAAAAAATATAAATCATAACACTCAATCTGAGGTCAAACATAGTTTAATTGAAGCTCACTTACCTTTACTGATGACAAAAGTTCACAGAAAGAAGTTGAAAGGTGTTGAAGTTAGAATTTAAATCAATTCTTTCAACGTTCTTCTCAAACCACTCATTATTTTTCCATAGAATATTATCATGGCTTCCCACATTACGGAAAGTTTTAAAACGTGGGGGAAACGAGAGTTTTTGGTTGGTTTATGTAGGTTTCTAAAAAGCGAGGAGTTAGGTACTTTTTACGTTTTCTCCTTAGTCTGTGTCCTGTTTTTTTTTTCACCATATGGAGTAACGTGAAGTCCAGAACCACCGTTTCCATCGCTTTTGTGATGAATATTTAGGCTACTTTTTGTGGAGATTGTTGTTGATAGGTTAGTCCTATCACTCCACGCAGTTGCTCCATGAGTGCCTATTGATCCCACTATGGCTGAGTACATCCAGCTTAGGATCCTTGGGTGTCAACCCCAGTTTTTCCCCGCCAGGTTCCCGCACACCACTAGAATCATTTTTGCTTAGTATGTGATCTCCTCTCCGTGTTTGTCTCATTTGACCGTTTTGTCTCCAGCTTTGCATGCTTGTTGGGCTGTGAGGATATATACTACTGCCTTAGCAGCTTTTCTATTTTTGCTCATTGGGTCTGCCCTGAACATTGGTGAATGTCCTAATAAATTTTCTCTGTCCTGGTAGGATAATCCAGCATTTTGGAGCTTTCTTGTCTCCTACTTTCTTGTGAACTCCCGAAAAGGGATCTGGTCCAATGAATGGCATTGATGAGCCAGTTCGTTGTTCTTGTGGTCCTCGTGTATTGATCACTCTTCAACTCGGCACTTTATACCTAACAAATATGAGGATTTACATACAGTGAATTGATACGGAATTTCGAGGATATTGACGGAAGTATCAGGAAATTTTTACATGGATAAGAAAGTACAAAACGTGCCTTGGAACGAATATTAACTAAAGTATTGAACTGGTTCACCTGAAAAGTCTTTCACAAAAATCACACCTAAACTATCTTCTAGGTCAATAGGTTTAATAAGAGATAATAATTGATATATATATTTGGTAGTTATGGAGATTACCTGATAATTTGTTTTTAGGGCTCCGTACCATGAGGGTGTAGGAGGTACAGATCAGAAGTTTATAAATTAAAAGGTGGTGATGACAACTGTGACCAAATTTATATTTGTGAAACTCTTGAGAATTTTGAAACCATTATTTCAAAACACAAACGTAGCTGTGGCAACAAACAATTAGATTCTAACTATCCAAATCATTTATTAGCAAACCAACACACTTCACATTTAGAACCTAAATCCTTCAAGTTAAATCTTGTAGAAGCTTTAAATGAGAACAGATATTCAGGTAATCTTCTCAACGACCAAATAGATATCAATCGGGTGGCCTAAAATTCGTCCCCAAGCGGGTAGCAACCGATAATCCTTCATCCCTTTCCAAGTAGCGCTGGAATTTATTTGGTTGAACGTAGAATTATTCCACTAGTATAATATGATTTCACTTGCCCCAGGTATTAATTCTTCAACGTGTCATGTTCATTACCCTTACAAGCATCAAGTATTGATATGTTAACGTGTATATTCCTTGCCCTCACAAGTCCAAGTGTTGATTCGTTGACATGTGATGTTCCTTGCGCTCACATCTAATTATCAACTTGTTGAATGTGGAATTGGAGAGAGTTGATAATGTTCTAACGTAACTTTTAATGATTATGAAAGTGTGGAAGATTATTGGTTGCTACTTGCCCAGGGACGAGTTTAGTAACGACCTTCCAATTATTCTGCCTTATTAAATCTATTTACCTAAAATATTGTTCAGGTGTGATTGTTATGAATGAATTTATAATGAATCTCCAGACACTAGTTCAATGCTTTTGTTTTATTCTTAGAACTTCGTATTTAGGCACTTTTCTGCACTTGATTTCCATTTTAACACATGTCATGTCAACATTTCTAAAATTACGGATTGATGCGTTGTATAGATTGAAAAATGTTCATCTTGCCTTCACTCATTTGATAATGAAACTGTGTTAGCGAAACGCGTCACATGTTTGAATGAGGCATTATCCCAAATCTTATGAAAATATGAACGAATTGAATTGTTTTATTTTATTGTACAAAAGTTATTCTTCATAACAAGTTCTGCATTGTCTTTAATTTGGAATTTAGCCATTGAACTGGGTACTGAAATATCCCAGTCATATACGAGGTATATTTGAGAATATGAATTGCACTTCGTTGCATTTATCAACGTTATTTCCATCAAGAGCAACGCAATTGTTCCAGCGCCTCTAACATTTCAATACCAATTTTGTGGAACCATTTTTTTGCCTCAAAATAGGCCTCAGTTCCACTCTCTTCATTCGAGTGAAATTTCTTACAGGCGTGCATTTTTTTCAGATCTGCGAACAGCCAGTAGCTGCGAGCCAAATCTGGCGTATACGGTGGATGTGGGGTCAATTCGAAGTTCAATTCATGTAGTTTTGCCATTGTTTTGATCGACTCGTGACGCGGTGCGTCGTCTTGATGAAACAATTTTTTTTTTGCAATATGCGGACGTTTCATAGCAATTTTGGCCATCAATCGCTCCAATGATGATATATGGTATTCATTGTTAATGGCATTTCTAATTTCCAATATAGTTGAAAAATATTCCATCACGTACATCCCATAATACCTTTCCAGTTGATTGTTGAACTTTCGGGCGGTTTGGAAGAGGTTAACCAGCTGCTACCCACAGAGGACGCTCGTTTTGATTCCCAAAACTTCCAGTTTGTTACGTTTAAACATGGTCAAGCACTGCTCAGAAGGATCAACACGATCTTGTTTTTGGTCAACAGTGAGCGAATGCGGTACCCACTTTGAACAGAGTTCTCTCACGTACTTTTGATATCTCTACCATGTCAGCTAACTCACGCAAACTCAGTTTTCGATCATTCAAAGAGATCTAGTGGATTTTTTCCATTTTTTCTGGTGTCACCGCCTCATTTGGACGTACACCTCGTTTCGCATAATCCGTATCGGTAACTCTACGACCACGTTTGAAGTCAGGAAAACATCATTTTATTGTTGTTTCTGGTAGAGCGGAGTCCTCATAACACTTTTTAAGCCATTGTTTCGCTTGAACGGTATTATTTCCCTTCAAGAAGCAGTGTAAAATTGAAACAAGAAATTGTTTTGAAAATGATAAAAGTGGCGTCACTCTTAGCACAATAGCTCACGAACTAATGAATAGAATATCATGAAATTTTCAGCTGTCTTTTAAAGGATAGTACTAACCGGAAAACATGCGACCCAGACTTTTGAGCCCACGTAAGTAATACGATAAGAGCGCAAGCGGACATATGGAGACCGTGAATAAAATCTGGTCACAAAAAATTCAACTCATTTTCAAAAGTTTTCACCTCTCGAACAATTAATTTGGTGGATTGGTGGTGGAATTTTGGATCAATAATTGAATGAAAAACAATAATAAGTGACTTTCATATATTTTCCTTCATTCTAATATACAAGCTATGTCAATGTTACTTGGATTTTCGAAGGTTGCACTTAACATTTATAATAATAAATAATATAAGTAATTATTTATAGCGATATACTATATACTTTGTTCTAAGTAGAAATTTCACGCCTTCCATTTTTTCAACTTACATCTAATGGTCTATAGAATAGGCATAGAGTCTATATGTACAATTAGATTTATCTTTATATATTATAAAAATTCGAATAAAAAGAGATGTCGCTGTGAACATTTTTGTTTCAGTAATCTTAGCATGCTTCATTGGGCAAATGTTTATCTAAGCTAGAAGTGAAGGTATCCAGTTGAATACCTTCTTAATAATTGCGAAATGGTAGGATAATGCATCAAAAAACTCATTAAGGTGTACAAAAAAAAGTCATCCCAGTGTGTATTTCATGATACACTGTAATAGAAGAAAATGGAATCTTAGATGAACTAGCAAAAAGAGTGGGTGTCGTTTGGGTACCAGTGCCGCTTTGCGGTATCAGCACCAATGTAATATTGATAAACAAGAAGATTGGACAAATGGAAAGATCGAGTAGAACTAGAAATATCACCTGAGAAACTACAGTCAGTTTAGATCGAAAGGATGATTAGCCAGAGTAAGACTGCACCTGAAGTTTTAATATATTTGAAAAAAGGTTCACTCGATGGTTGTAGTTCAGTATTACAGCTACTCGTACCAAAGCAGGAACATGATAAACTTATTGTCAATAAACCCCTCGGAATAACTGACTTACGGAATATTGAATATAAGCATGCATACAATTGGCATGTTTGGAAATTACCTGGAAAAAATTATCGTACGTATCTGATGCAGTCATGGCACAATGGATCGCATAAGCATTGTGGTATAAAAAGAGCAACAAAATGTTTCCCACAAGTCTATACGAATCAAGCTGGATTTCTTCCCTGTTATATCACGTCGGTCTATTTCAAAAGCCCTCGACTCCTAACCCACCAACCAGTGGTAGGGATCTTTATCAGGCCCAATATCCATAAACTTAGGACTTCCGTTTTGCTTTACGGCTTTTCCGGAAAACGACATGTCTACATTATACCTTGTGCTCATCGGTATGATGCCTGCGAGCTGTGATGTGCTACTTCGGTGCTGGCAGTACGACGGTGCTTCCCTGGTCAACTATCCAAATACTCGATAATGCTTCACTGTAATTATCGCATCGGCGGCGTCCCTCTACGTGCTGAGTAGTCGTCCAAACAAGCAGAATATATCTGCTAATTTTGATAGTCCCACTCAATCCATCACTATACTGATAACAATAATAATCGATATCAGACACATTCAATTGGAAAATTGAATTCGACAATTTCTCGGATAACAAATCCTGGATCCCTTTCCACACAGTTCAAAGTTTCCCTAACTGTGAAATATTTTAAATTCTATCCTGAACTTTTTCAGATTAATCGATTTTCCTTTTTTAACTGACATGGAAAAGGATATTGTTCATTAAGCTGAAAGTCACGGAAAAAAAGTCCAGCGCCAACTTCTTGACAATGCAAAAATAGTAAGGAAGGACACGGTTTGTTGACTTTATTCAAGAAAAAAGGGTAAAAGTAAGCGAAACGTATCTACGACTACATGTATTTGCAAGAGTGGATCCTATAAGAAGGATTTGTTGTCTAAAAAACTGTGCGTGCGCCATGGAAAATTTATGAGGAGTATGAATTGTCAACATTACAAATTAGATGGTTTTCCAAATGAAATGGATTAGTATTCGGGAAATTGAAAGCATCCTTCCAGTATCACTTAATAAATGACATTCATGATATTTACGATTACGTAAGCGCCTATCAACCAACAATCTCGCTTATTTGGTTTTCTTCCTACGTTGGAGCAAATGGAAATGAAACAACTTATTTTCACGACAAAAAAATCCAACTAAGCTGAGACACAAGTCGGAAGTATTCAAAACACAAGCAACATTCACCTTATAAGATCCAACCCACCTTTGATAGAGTACCAATATGAGAAGCCTCAAGACCCAAAACCTACATAGTTCCGAAAAGGTGCGGCATCTCACAGAATACTGCAACAAAAATATTCTTGACGATGACCCAGCCGAACATACTCCTTGTAACAGGGGCTCTCACTGGACGTTGTCATCTGAACAAACGTCTTAATAAAATGTAGCTATCAGACTCATTCTCATGTCAAGGAGGTGAACAGGTCGATAAGACGCGTGTTCTTTTCGATTGCTCGGTTCTATCATTCATTTGTAAATTCATGTTTGGCGAGCTGAGGCTAAAACCATCCATGCTTGGAGAAACTTCTCCTGTGGACGTTATCAACAATGTCAATAGGCTGATTAACGTAAAGAGATGTACTTCCTATGGAATACACTCATTAGATCAGAGCAGATAAGGAATTTGAATAAAAAAGCATAATTCAAAAATTTATAAAAAGCTCAAGAGACTCTTCATTATTGACATCTATTGTATTATTAACTGGCTGAGATCCGATATCGTCCAGTTGTTTATGCAAAGTTCTGTCGAAATTTATTTAACTTGTTATTTATAATTCTCCAGCATCCCGTAGCCGACCAAACCCGATATCGGCAAAGTTGGTAGATCGGTGCATTAGGTCAGGATCTAATGATTTATTATTAATTATCGTATCCTAAGCTTGAAACCTCCTTCGTTAATTATGCCGGAACTAATGAGGGTGTTACACAAGTGTATACAACATATATTATCAACTGGGAACTGGGAATTATATTAAGAGTTGGAAACTCATTACACCGGGTCAACAAAATTGAAACTGTTTTTGTGACACAAAAACTTATATCACATTTTGAATCCCTCGTGGCTTCACACCAATGATATATTGGAAAAAAGAAGATAGACATAGCACAAAATTAGTAGCATTAACACTGCTACCCAAATTATTGGAAAGAGAAAATGGTCATTGAAACTTCATTTGTCGAAATAGCGTCCGTCGAATTTCATTCCAACATAGCAGCTCATTTATATTTATATGCAATCCATATTGAGTGGACATAAAAGTGTTTTTCAACAATGGGAAAATTTGTGAATAGTTTAGTGAAGGTTCAAAATTGGGACAAGATAGGATACAGTGGACCGAAGATGGTTGTCTATTTCTAAAGCGAGAGAAGGCACACGATCAACAAAAAAAATTTATTGCAATGCAAGAGAAATATTTCCAGTGGATTATCTTGGGTGAGGTGGAACAATCAACTATAGATGTTATTATCTGCTGAATATGGAAATAGGTACAAAAACAAATGAACTGAGCCTCCCATAGGAGTGAAGGAAGAGCATGCGATTGAGTGTATTCAGCTTTGAAGAGATCATACTGAAAAGTGGAGAAGTCTTCAAGTCTTCTTAATTTCAGTTGGAAAAACGTGCTGAAAACTTTTTTTTCTTAATTATGATTTTTTGGGGCATGCCTCTTCACTCAAAACCCAAACAGGTTTTAGATTGGTTGGTTACAGTTATTTCGCAGTCTACATAATTAAGCTTTGCTCCCTTTCCGCTTCACCTACAGGCAGATCAAGTCCTGGTAGTCTTGGTAATACAGATTATTTCTCCCCACCCAACAAGGACTCAAAGTCTTTCAAAGTCTCAACTGTATCCCACTAGAATTTTCCTCAAAATAGTCCTGCACCTTTGAGGAGCTGAATTTGTTTGGTTTTAATGGACAAGTGGGGATTTTCTCCTATCTATATTCAGGGATGATTCAACTGATATTTATTTAGGGATTATTAAGTTTAACTTAAGCTCTCACAGGAATTTTATTCCACATTAAGCAACAGAAAGGAATGGGACCCAAATACCGATACCAGACTTGGGAAAAATGCCAGCAAATGGTACACTGACATCTCAGTAGCCATAGAAGTAACTGAGATGCTAGATATTTTCTAGCGCGTGGTAGAACGTGAATTTTATTCAGAAATTGCTGAATCCGATTAAGCAGCTAACTAACTTCAGAAAATGGTTAGTTGAATTGAGCATGGAAAGGATCCTAACAGGATATTGTCGCCTGAATGGGAACCTGAAAAATCTCAAAATAGTGGAGGAACAAACATGTAGATTCTGTGGTATGGAAGGAGAGACCCACATCTACATACTCACAAATTGCACAGCAATCTGGAATACTAGTGAACAGCACCTAGGAGAAGAGAAACACTTATCTTAACTAAAGCCTGTGGACATTCTGAAATTTCACCGGTCTCAAGGAGCTACTAGTCTCTGTGACTTTCTCTAGGGAAGTGAGGGGCACAATAGATATTCTAGGTATCAGTGAATGTCATCACAATATAGATACATACATGAACGGTTGACAAAATTTTTTATTAATATTGACATTGACTCACATCAATGCAGTTCTCTGAAAAAATCGTCAAAATCCTTCCAATAAATTATAAAAACTCATATACACAAAGTAGCAATATATTTACAACTAAAAAAATTCACAGCGACAAAAAGTGTGTTAAAATTTCTCCAAAAGAAATTCAAAGGTAAACTATTCAAATTATTGCAATATTTTGGAACTTTGATTAATATACATATGATAATGATATGATAGGATGATTTATTTTAGAATATTTCATGATTTTGAAAATGCTTCTCACTGAAAATAGAACGAGTTTTATGCATTATACAGAGTGGTTTTGATTCACAAAAACGATGTTCCATAATTTCCAAGTGGCTCAATAGTACAGTGCGTCCATAAAGTAACGCATAAATTCATTATTAGCTAAATAAACAATAATATTAAAAATTCCCGAAACAGGTCAATTTTTGATTTCAATTTACTGTTTTTTCAAATTACAATGTTATTTACAGGGTGAACCATCTTCGTGTGATGACGTCATCGCCATTTTTTTTAAGTGGAGCACCCCAATTTTTTTTCTATTTCCGGATTTCCCTTGATGAGCTGATTCCAAAAATGTATAACACTTTGTTTCAAATTGGTACAGGGTGGAAAAAAATACAAAAATTGTAATTACATAATTATGAAATTACTGTGATTTACTACCAAAAAGAAACAAAAGAAAATTTACAATAAATATTCAAATTGTTCTCCATTGACTGCTAGACAATGACAGAAACGGACATTACATTTTTCTTTAACATTTTGTAGCATAGCGGGTGTTATGTTCTGCATTCCTTGCCTGATTCGGTCTTTTAGATCACGGATATTGTCAGGTCTGTTAGTATAAACTTTAGATTTTAAATAACCCCATAAAATGGGGTTAGATCAGGGGATCTAGCGGGCCATTCCACTGTTCCCCTTCTTCCTATCCACCGTTGTGGAAAGGTCCTGTTTAAAAACTCGCGCACAGTTACAGCGAAATGTGGCGGTGCACCATCCTGTTGAAACCAGATTCCACGGTCTAGATTGTTGGGTATTTGAATATCAGGAAAAAGCTGGATCAGATCAGGAATCATTGTATTTTGTAGGAAATCCAGATACAATGCTCCTGTTAAATTTTCGTCAAAAAAATATGGACCAATAATTGTATTTCTCACAATACCAGCCCATACGTTGATTTTTTGTGGTCTTTGCGTAAGGCATTCTTGTATCCAGTGTGGATTTTCATCAGACCAATAACGGGTGTTTTGCCTATTAACATGCCCGTTCAAATAAAACGTTGCCTCGTCCGAAAATAAAACGTTGTCAGTGAAATTATTTTGGTTCATCATATACTCGCAGAATTCAGTTCTTCGGTCAAAATCGTCTCCAGACAATTCATGGATAAGTCGTACTTTATAAGGATGGTATTTTACCTTTTTAAAAATATTTGCTACTGAAGACTTTCCAATACCTAAATCCCTAGATAATCCTCGCACTGTGCAGTGTGGATTTTCTATTGCCGACAAAATTATGTCTTCTTGAATATTTTCATTAATTTTTGTTCTACCGGGCTTTGGTGCATCCCTCACATGTCCTAATTCTCTGTATTTTTGCTCTATTCTGCTTACAGTAGATTGTGAAATGGGTACACGATCTGGGTGCATCTCATGAAATAATCTGCATACCTCTTGCTGACTCCGCATCCTGTCGCCAATACCAATCATCATTAATATTTCAATCCTCTCACTTTCGGTTAACCGCATTTTGTTAAAGAAGTTGCAAAATTATGATATGATAAATTTCTTTGTAGATAGTTTTCACATAAACGTACCTTGTTTACAGAGTTAACAATAACAGAAATGTACTTTAACGTTGTTGACAGTTTTTACCGGCAAATGATGAAAAATGACAGAAAAAAATTTCAAACAATAAAAATTTTAGTCGAGGGGCTTGGATCACTAAGCTGTTAAATACAATGTTAAAAATTATACGGGGTGTTTAAAGTAGTAGTAAGTAAATACGTAATTTCATTTAATGTGTTTATTACGTTTATTCTTTTATTTCTTATTTTGTAGGTAATTTAATTTTTTTTTATTTTCCTCCATCCTGTACCAATTTGAAACAAAGTGTTATACATTTTTGGAATCAGCTCATCAAGGGAAATCCGGAAATCGAAAAAAAATTGGGGTGTTCCACTTAAAAAAATGGCGATGACGACATCACACGAAGATGGTTCACCCTGTAAATAACATTGTAATTTGAAAAAACAGTAAATTGAAATCAAAAATTGACCTGTTTCGGGAATTTTTAATATTATTGTTTATTTAGCTAATAATGAATTTATGCGTTACTTTATGGACGCACTGTATATAAAATGAGAGTTATATTTATTTTGCTCCATTTAAGGTAGTCCTGCGCTCACAATGTATATCAGTAATATGTCATTATAACTTCGACCAAATATTGAGAAAGGCCTCACTATCTACGCTTGTGTGGTATTCTATGTACTCATTTTTGAAAGCAAAGTGTATAAGAAAACGATATTTTTACACACATTAAAATATATAGATGATAAAATGTGTAGAGGAAAACATTCTATTGATTCTACTTCCAGTTATTCTATCAATCAAAGATACGTCAAGTTCCTGTCTATTTATAATTGAAAAATCTACAAACAACAGAACACATATTATTGAGATTTGACTCACACGTATCACAATAGCTAACCATTATCTAAAACATCCTTTTATTCTATTTAAATTGTTTTACAAGAAAATATCAGCTCAACAGTGGTGAGTAAAATGAATGAAATGCTTGATCTAATATTATATTATATACTTTTTTATGAAATATTACATTGAGAAGGGTTTTACAATATGACAGACTACGTGTGGCTGCCGGACGACCCAGCTTGTCGTGAACATTCTTCACATCTATTTCAAATATTCTCATGGCTCGAAAACTTTCACTTTCATCATGTGAATTGTGAAATTTGAGTGGAGGTGACATAGTTTTCATCAATAAATGTGGAATATCTCGCAGATTTTTTCATAATTAGAAAATTTCCTGTGCAGTCGTCCGGTTATATACGGTTGAAAAGTAGTAGCATTTAGAGTGAATTTTAATTCAATTTTGACTGATCACCTACATACATTCTAATACCAATGAACTCTGTATAAAAAATTTCGTTCAAATTTGTACATACCAATACAAATTTAAATAAAAACAATTTGAACACACTTTTCACAAGTTTTTTCCTAACCCTATCAACAGCCTTAGGTTTTTCATTTTTGATTTAAAACTAAAACCAACGTATCAAAAAAAAAAGCTTAAAAATTGACTAGAGAGGAACAAATTAGTACTTAAATGTATTATACTCACTAAATAGATTGTCTCTACATGCTTAAATAGCTTAAAAACGTTTATATCGAGAGGGCAGTACTCCTACATTTTCTCATCCATTCGGATTCAGTGAAAATAACTTTAAATTCAACAGTTCACATCGTCACAGTGTATTCGAAATTGCTGGTAGAATGAAAACATTATTAAAAATTAAGGAAATAGGTAAAGTATCCCCAACAAAAGTTTAGCTGTAGTGGTCACTTCCCGTTATACATATAGTTGAGTCCGGAATGTCTTAGCACATGTGAACCATTCTCAGTTGAAATGCTGTAATGGATGTGAAGAGGAAACTATATTGCCTTCAAATGCTATTAAGATCGTACCACCATTCCATAGAATTTATATTTAATGCATTTGAATGGAATATAATTGCGGGCGTCACTTAAAGTGTTCTCCCACGGCTTTTCCGAAGAGATTGAGCTACTAGAAATGTGAGAGAAAAAACCAGATGTGGACGATGAAGATCGTTATTGACTGTGTATTTTCGCTTAGAACGTCTAAGTACTTATCGTAACATACTCCATCCTCTTTCCAATGATTCTTTTAAAGTGGCTGATGTGGTGAGTGTGTGTGTAAAGTGCGACGTATCCACATGAAATATAGGAATTACAGCATTGTATGAGTTCATGTATGTTTATTTTGATGTGTTTGCGGAACGCGTCACAAGTTAAATTGAACATCAGCTTAAATATTTCATTCTTTTGTATGGCTTCACTAACCTAATGGATACAGTCAGCAATTTGTATTAACCAGTGGTTACGAATACACGATGAGACGGAGTTTTACAATTCAGAAGTTGATTTCTGGAAAAATATTGATCAAAATGTTTTACTTTGATGAGAATGAATGAAATTGAGAAATTATATACATAAAGTATCTATATCAAGTAGCTGAATGGATAAAGGAGAACCGCCCTTTCACAAAAATTGTCATGTTTTTGCATACAATTCCAGAAATAAAAATGGTTATCAATTTTTTCAAAATAAATTGTCAAATCCTCTCACAAATTGTTATCCGAATATTTTATATCGATCATTGAGAAAGATTAAGCAAAACATGGAATGACATAGGAAACCCGAAATCACGATTTTTTACTGTGTCCATGTGGCAAAAAAACCATCCATTAATGAATACACGTTTACACGTTCAACACTCACTCACGAACGGCGGTGATCATGTGATTTAAGCAGGCCCGTGGAATCAAACAATCACTTCCACGTCACATATACATAGGCTAACTTCAATGTGCACACCATTATTGTCGACATTATAGTTATTTTGATTATTTTTCGGTAGATAACAAGTTCTAGGACTAATCGATGGTAGTAATTGAAAAATACGATTTAACTATTACCCATAACATAATACTTATGATAAGGGAAAATATAAGGAACTGTGACATTTCTCCATCAATTTGTTTGCTTAAATCAATTGACATCAAAAAATGTTTTTCATCACAATAACATCTTAGGACTCTATCCAACTCACTTCTCAACCTCTCATTCAATGACTATTTGATGTATAAGGAATATTTATTAATGAAAGGTATTGGGTATAGTTGAGGGGTAAATTAAATGGATAGTTGAGCAAAATAAAATATATGGTAGGCTGAGTTTCACGATTAACTCAGCGCCCCACACCACCCGCCTTCCATCAAAAACGGTTCAGAGAGATCTGAATACTTATGTTTGTGACTTTAAACTTTGGATATATGAAGAACTCACAAGTTGTAATTCATACAAAAATTCAGCTCATTCCATTTTTTTTACTAGGATGACTGTATTCATTCCATATGGACCATTTGGGAATCTAAGTGAAGAGAATAGATCAGTGCAGCTCGTTAAATAAAATGACTGCACTGATAATTTCTACATCATCTATCGTGATAATGTGTCGGTTGAGTCGAACGGTTTATACATTATGGAATGAAGCTTTTTAGTCGAAAAATGATGATTATTTGTTCATCCACCGCCAGGATATTCTTCAGAGACAAAAGAAAAATTAAACTTTCGGGTATAGATATACGTTGACAAATTTTGTTACGGATTAAACCTTCTGAGATACAGCATAACTCCTCGTAATTATACACTTTGTATATATCAATATACTGATTCAATTTTCACAAGTATGTAGCATTTTCTTATATTGTGATTTTATTGTTATATACAAGGTGTTGCAAAGTCATCTGAAATATAATAGCAGGCGATTCGTCATACAATCGTTACACGAAAATATCTTAAGAGTTTTGACGTTAATGGGGTATGGAGTGTTGATTTTTCTGTAATAAATGACCTCTGACTGTGAGGAGATTTTATTTCGACTATACCCATACCTTAGTGCACCGCCTGAATTCCAAAACTAACTTTTCAATTCTCAGTGATGTTTGGAATTTGGCAAAGACTGTGTCAAACCTGAAATACTAAACATGAGCAAACAAGAAGTTCCTTGTTTGTTGTAGCACCAGGCAGTAAAATTTTTGACGCATGCGAAGTTTTACTTTTTTATATAATTCTTGATTGACAAAAGTACAATCTTCGATGCGACAATAGATGGCACTGTTTGAGAATAGATCACCAGCTTCAGTTTGTGCTCAGTTCATAACAATGTATGTATACACTGTATACCAATGCTGAAATAAGTAATATGCTGGTAATTTATTCGCTATAGCTCAGGGGTTTTTCAACGTCTCCGGCCATCCATCAGACTTCAAGCGGATGGTATTTTAGCGAGGTGCACATTTTGAAAATTTGCTTTAAAATGCTTTTATGATATAGACATTGAGCACCCTTAATCTCATCAACGATAAAACTTATCACGCATATTTATAGGAACTTTTTGTCTTGGAATTGAATGACGAGCCGCCAATAACAACAATCAAGATTAATTCAAGAACACTTTGTATTTATTATGTTCTATCTTATCATCCTTGTTTGAAATTCTGGCCTGGAGTTACTCAGCATATTTCATGATGTTATATATACGGTAACATATGGAAATAAGAAGGTATCTCTTGTCTTTTTGCTTATATTAATATTGAACGAAAATTGTAATCCAATTAATATGCTCGTGAGTATAGTCAAAATTATAAACATCGGTCACTTTCCACTACAAAATAATGATGAGGCAATATTGGATAGAGTACTGGAAATAATTCACAGTAAAACTCACCAAACTGTCCCCCAGTGGCTTCTGAAAGTTCAAAACGAGTAGTGCGCTTTATCAGGCTTATGAAATATTTCAGTTGAAAATTGAATAATTTTCTTCAATTGTTTCCGAATTGATTAAGTTTCAATCCAAACATGTGTATTCATTTAATCTTTCTCAATAACAAGAATAAAAAGGCAGCCTAATATTTTTGTGGCAGCGTAAACAACTCCCCAAACGTTGTGGTTCTATTTCTATTCTATTTTGTTGCAATACCGACTCTGCAATAAATTCCATTGATAATACGAGAACAAAAATATATGTGTAACAAGATTTGGGTAAGCGGTTAAACTCGGATTCGCTATTCCATACATCTCCGTGCTTGTTCCACCAGTATTTATCGGAAAATTCAATTCACTAGCCCTGAAACAAAAAGAAACATATATCAGACTTATTTATATCCATATCTACAGAATAAAGGCACAAAAATAACTTGAGGTTCCAATTGTTTTATCCCTAGCTAGAGAAGTCAAGTACCTAATATAAGGAGAATGAAGTGGTTGTCAATTGAAAATGGAGCGAATGAATTATTCCTTTTGTAAAATTTTTAAGAAAGTAGGGGTTGAGAAGATTATTTTCATTCAATCTCAATACTTAATGTGGCATGGGATTTTAGATTCTGATGTCCATTATTTTTTGGTGCAAGCTGAGAAAAAATTTACCTTTCCAGTATCGATTGCTTTAGGAAATAGTATATTGTGCAACAAGTGGGGAAAGTTCAACTTTTCTCACAAGAGTGGAAGTTTGTGGCACGAGACAAAAGGGCGAGTGCCGCAAACACACGAGTGAGAAAAGTACCTTCCCCGCATGTTGCACACTATACTTTTTCTACAACTGCACAAACTGTGACGAAAGTGTAAACGCCTTTAATTTTTTTGACAACTTTTCAAAATATACCTAAAATACACTTTCCGAAAAAGATTTTATTTTGGTATTTCTTCTCCACTCCACTCCACTATAAATTTTTCGTATGCCAATTCATACTTTTTTCTCGAAATTTCCGGCCACAAATCTAAAGATACTTGCAGCTTTTTCCAATATCTCTGGTGGAGTATCTGTCAGTATCCATATTATTTATATTATAAATAAGTACTTATATGTCTTGTTAAACTAAAAATTTCAATAGAAATTGGGATTTTGATCAAAGGACGATTAGAACTACCTTTTACAATTGAAAAACTTCTAATATAATCTGACAATTTTGTGACAACTGAGTAGGTATTTAAAGTAGCATACTAAGTTTTTGTCGATTTTATTCGATCCATATAAATGTATGTGGCTAATATTTCTCACAGTATAAGCAATATTTGGTTTTTAAATTGAGTAAGTTATAAGAAATACGTCACTTTTCATAGCAGTTGTAGAAAAAATATCTTTTCGATTAGAGACGCAACATTTTTTTTTCCGGAAAAAACGGATGTGAGGTGGATTTTTCGAGCCCAATTTCCTGGACTAGCCAGAGTGCCTTAACGTCTGAAGTTTACGACTTTAGTCTAGAACAGTTTGGAATTGCGAAAAATCAATTTAGCAGCCGGCTAGATACAGCAAAGTAGCTTTAGGCATGAAATAGTTATCGGAAATAAGTTTGGTAATGGTTTCGCAACTGAAGGACACGAACCATTTTGTGGTATCCCGAAAAGCCGTATCATGAAAGTCCAGCGGAAAGGTGAGGAGCTTAGTGCAGCATACTGAAGGAATACTACTGGTTCAAGACAGACAAAAATGTCAGACCATGAAACGTGATTTTATTCTGAGAGTGCCTCAACAAGAGAATTATAACTCTGACACTTTTTAAAGCTTGTCTTCAACATTAAACACGTTGTTTTCAAAAATGCCAGGAGAATTTCGAAGTTGACACTGCTATCATTAATATAATGACCAAAATTTGAGAACCCCGCTACCTTTTCAAATTTCATAAAATTCATGTTCACGTTCATTGCTAAATTTTATAGAAGGAGTTTTGAGTAGTTGAAACCTTTATTAAACTTTGGCGACACATTTTTTTTACTTCTCCTGATATGAATGGAACCTTTCTCAAATTACTGACATTCCACCTACTTTTCCAACATTTTCTATTAATTGGTCCATATAAAGTTTTTGATTTATTCAATTCATTTGCCTGTGAATAATGAGAGTTGCGTCGAAAACCATTGGCGTTCAATTCATGTTTTACTTTATATTATTGTCAAAAATAAACCAGGAAAAACAAATAAGAAACTGCATTTTTTTGTGGAATATGATTATGTGTGAGGTATAATATACTCTTGAGAGTCGCTCTTGAGGGCCTACTCACCACAAATATTGCTTCCTTCACAAACTATAAAACGCGATTCTATTTCGTATGTGCTTCAACTGATTAGACTGATTGACTGACACATTTGAAAGCTTGTCCTCAACATTTAACCCGTTGTTTCCAAAAATGACACATCAATTTATTTGGAAGTTAACATTGCTATCATTATTATACCCAATGACCAAAATTCAGGGGAACTCTGCTACCATAAGATTATCAAGTGCATTTGCAAGTTCATGACAAAATTTCATAAGAAAAGTATAAACTTTTGAGTAGTCGAAACCTACATTGAACTTCTGCGACACTTTTCACAATCACTGACATTCTGCCTACTTTCACGACAACTATTATTTATTTTTTGTGGTCGGTCTATATGAAATACTAAGAGAATGTTAGTACGCATGGGAGGACGCATAGAATATCTTTATTCACAATGATTTTCATTAAAAACATAGTCTAACGGTGTAAGCTAGAGCATGAATAGATGGCTCCACAAAAGATAGGGACATATATGAATATGGTATTTATGTTGGAAATCATCAGGTAACTGTTTCATACACCAAGGTTTTTGTCTACGATATATTCAACAGCTCATATAGTTATAACAAGTACTTGCTCAAATACTTCTGTCGATAACCCACTTGAGACAAGGTTCTGACAATAGTTTATAACATGAAATCTTGTGCACTGAGGTTCCATGGTTTGGGACAGAAGTGAAAACAAAAACAAATAAACCTATCTTGAAAATTATTGCTAGTTTTCCATATTATGAACATAATGAAAGTGACTATAAAGTTGTAATACAAAAAAATATTATAAATTGAAGAGTAGTATATCATGCAACGATCATGTATTAATAACCATCACCTTGCATACACAACTTTTTCTACGAACAACAAATTTCATTTTAATTTAACAACATTACTTTTTCTCATCGTTTTCTCTCAATTTAATTTGGCAAAAAAGTTTCAGATTTCTTTCCGCTATATACTTCGGACTTTTTTTTGAAAATGCTTGCAATCTTGGATATTCACTAATATCAGTTTTATGTTTGATGTTGAATAGGGTTTTTGAAATTAAGTAATCTATCCAAAGAGATGAGGATTTCAATTTGATTGAGAGTTCTCCAAAGTACACTCGAAACACGTTTTCAGGAAGGGATGATGTGTATGAAAAGTCTTGGTCGCTCGACATCTCTTCCAAAAAGTGTAAGATATCTCCCTTCTTGACTAACGCAATAGATTGAAACTGTGATAAAACACGAATCTCTAAGAACTTGTAAAACATTCTACAGAAAATATTGGGTGGGCCTACTTGATTATTTGAAAATCTGGATTTATATTGGTCAATTTTTCCAGTTTCAAAATAAAAACCAGTTTTATAATGAGTATTATAATGAAACTGAAAATTGGCATTTAATTAACAAATTATAATATAGGAGTGGAAAAACAAATAAATGAGATAAATAAGATTTTCTATAAAAATTTTTCTCACGAGAAAACTGTTTGGATGTAAAATTTGATCAAAGTCTTTCTCTTCTCTTCACATTTTTTTCCCATTTTTCATACGACAATTCGTTTTGGGTTTTATCAATTCACAAATGTGTGCTATAATCATTGTAGTTTAGATGTTATTTATGCCTATTCCAGTTGTAAGTGTTCAATATAGGTAACTAAAACTTTTGTAATATTATTGATTGATAAAATTTATGTAGTTGTTGTGACAGCTGTTGATCATAATTCATAACACAACAAACTTCTTTTGTATAAACAGGTTGTCCGATCAACAATGGTATACGGCAACCTAGTCTCCTGCGCGATTACCGTATGCAAGCTGGGAAAACAAACTTGGCATGGAAGGAAGAACATCAGGACAATGCCAAAAACATCTTGGCTTCACAATGAACTTAATATGTCAGTGATCAGAAACTATTTCACTGAGCTAGTAGTTAGTTACTATGGATATTGTCTCCCAAAGAGTCTTCTGAACAAAATAAGAAATCAACGTGCAGGAAATAAGGGGTGTAGGGGTGTAGCATCTTGCATGCAAACATTCCAATTAAATTTCTGCCTGACTGAAATCATGTCACAACGATATCGATAGGTACAACATTATTCAATCTGAAATTATAAAGATTATTCCAGAAATGAATGGGGACGATTTGAAGATAACAAATGGGGTTGTAAGTAGGGATGACAAACAAACGAGTGAGTGTACATTATTCCACTTGTATATGAACATTTTATAACTTTATTTTTTTTTGTACCAACCTAAACTAAAATAGCTCAAGCCTTTGATTTCTTGCTTGCTTTTCAAATATATTTCAATTAGAATCTCTGTTAGAATGTAAATGATTTAGCTTCGGACGCATCGATTGTAGGTCATTTTCTGCTGAAACAGGTGGAAAACGCTACTCAGCAAGGAACCATTATTGGGGGAAGAAAAAAATATGGAGAGAAACGGAACGGAGAAGTAACATCGATGTAGCCTCATTAGTTGCGAACTATTGATTTTCCCTATATTTCTGTATTTGAAATGAGAATAATTTTTTGTTGATATTTATCCACAAACGCACCAAAGAAAATATTTATAAAAACTGGAGATAATTTGAATCATTCAATCAAATAATATTATGGAAAAAATATAACTTTTCGCAAAATTCATAACGGAATAATTCGACAAGAAGGAATGGAATCCAAATAACATTATTAGACTTGTGAAGAATGTTATTCAATGGTATACAGGCTGCTCAGAAGAAACTGGAATAGGAGTGTACGGGCCAGGAACCAAACACTCTAAAAGCTTAGGAAAACCACTATTATTCTTCAAGTGGAATATCAAGCCATAAGAAAGTGTGCCCAGCTCAACATTCACCAATGATATATAGGAGGCAGAGGGTTATCATAATATCATTTATTCAAGCAGCAATTAAAGCACTAAGCTCTTGTGTAATGAGTTCCAAAATAGTGTGGGAATGCCAACTCAATGAGTAAGGCGAGAGTGATATAGTCACGTTACTGTGAATTCCGGGGCACATTGGAATAGGAGGAAATGAAATAGCACATGAACTAGCAAGGCCTTTTGTAATCAATATAACATAATAGGAAAAGTTGGAAAAAATTGAAGATCTGACCATCGCGAGAATCTAGTGGGGCTTAGGCAATCAAAGATTCTGCTGGGTGAACACAACCCGTTAAGATCAAATGAGTGCCCCACAAGTTGAAGTTAAACTTCACTAGGAGCACAAGCAGTTCACAATAGTGGAGGGAAGCAAATCTAGGTTTTGTGGCATTCAAGAAAAAACCTCCATCTCCATACCTCCGAATCGCACGGCAATTCAGAATCCTAGGCCACAACACCTCTGAAGATATCCTTAAATTTCTCCGCTACTACTCTCTGCGACTTTCCTTAGGAACCAAGTGGAAGAAATGGAGAAACAATAGATCTTCCATATCTCAGTGAATGTTGACCCAATATATACATACACACAGGGGCTTCTAGTGCCAGACAAGATCAGTCTGTATTAAGTATTCCTCATTTGGCAAGGCTTCTTTACTGAAAATCTACGACCTGGACTAATAAGTTGTAGTGCTCAAGAGTAGAGAAGAATGGAAAAGTCAAAAATATTTCAATGGGGGATACAAAAAGCAGAAAGATATCCGATTAATATTTGGTTGTATCGCGTAGTATCGCGTTCCAGTAATGAATATTCAGGGATATGGACAAAGACCCCAATCAATTTCGTGAAATTACAAACTGGAAATATTGTTTGTATATATATATATATATATATATATATATATATACATATAAATAACCGAAGCAAAGGTCGAAGGGTCAAGAATTCTCAATTCCAAACATATTACTGTCTTGGGGTAATTTACGAGTTTTCCTTTCCAGACAACGGAATTGGGAAACAATGAAGCCGAGTTCGATTTTAGATAGAATTTGAACGCTGTTATTTGGAATTTCGAAATCAAGATTTCCATGTTTATGTAACGGAAGACATAAGTTTATCGTCCAGAAGCTGGTTTATTGTCACTTAAGAAACTCGTCACATCGAAACCATATATTCTCAATGTATTAACGACTTCAAGGGTGTCGAAAAAACTCATCGTTACGTTTTTATTTTCGATTTGTGAAAAAAATAAGCTATTGGTAGGCAATTTAGTGCTGTGAGTCGGTGTAGCATGCTATAAACATAAGATATATATCCTTTTTCCAATTTGCACAGTATTTTTATTCATGAACAGAACCCCCCTTGATTTTAAGGAGAGGGTAATGAACGGAGCCTATTACCAATAGTTATGCCAATATTCAAATTATTTTCTTGCTTCTGGTTCGATATTGATAACGGCCACAGATAGCTAGCGCCGTGGCTTAGTTAGCTTAGTTCGAATCTTCCTGCGGCCATATGCATTTTTTTCTCAATTTGTCATATACTAAGAGGAGCTATGAGTGTAGATCACAAATACTGAATCAATCAGCTGGTCCGTGAATAGCCTAATATCATAATCGAATTCAGCATTGTTAAATAGTAGTTTTTGCTAATATGTGATAGTGTAATAAGGTAGACATTTTGTACCAGGAGACAATAATGCGAATTTTATATAATGCTTTGAAGGAGTAGGGGAAATTCCTAAATGTTAGATTTATGTTCAAAATGATCAACTGTTTTGTCTGTTATATCGAATGTTTAGTTGCTTATCTGAATAGTTTTCCAGTTTCCAAGTTTTTAAGTTGAGAATTAGTTGTTTTCTTTTTTGTTTTCGAGAATTTTATATCAGTTATTGTTTTCACCTCATTCAGTCAACTATAATTTGAAGTTTAGAATTTTGCTGATGGAGCTAGTATGGCGATTTATATGTTTGAGGTGGAGATAAATGCAGGCGTTTCCAAAGTCAATGGACTTGTAATTTTTCGGCTATAGATATCCAGCAGCTGGGAATGTGGAAAAAAGGTCTAGAAGTGGAGGACTAATGGATACCACCACCGCAAAAGATCATTATCTGGCTGCGTATACCCGTAGAAAGCCTCTGAGTACTCGGATCATACAACACCGCAGATCACAAAGCACTTATTCATAATAAATTGTTCACAAATCAATTGTAGACTCCTGAAATGAAAATATAAGTGTACTATTTTATCAATTTATTGATGCCATTGACCAACATAAATTAATTAGGTACTTCGTCTAGGTTCAATAACTGGAAAGAATCAACAAAGAAAAGAAAATGATAGTAATAATTCCAACATTGAAACTACAAAACAGATTGATATGAAAATACATATCATTACTTCAATAAATGTTTAAACTAACCTCCATTTTTTTGATAATTAATGCCGACCTTTAGGAAATTTTTGGTTGATTTTGTATGTATTGGGGGGCAATTTGTATTTGTTCATAAATTATGTTGATTGTTGATTGCTTGAGAGTGAACGAATGCTTTCACATGCCCCTAGAACTAGTAATCCATTGGATTGAAATAGGGGCTACTGGCTGGCCACCGAATTTCCCTGCCTCTACCAATCCATCGATAAGGAAATAGCGAATTCAAATAAAGAATAGCGATCCGATGAGGGATGATTTCAAATTTCATCATCACTTTCCAAAATCATGCTCGAACAAAAAAAAAACAAGATGAAATTGGATTATACAACTCTCTTCTAGCCATATCCCACAGTACCATCAAGCCAGAACGATAGCACAATTACCAGAACGAATTGAAGATTCCCTAGTTCCAAAAGTGGACAATATAATAAAGTCCCTCAAGAACACTAGCTTGTTCAGTGAAATTTGGAAAATCTTTTATTCATGTTAGTATTCAGTAAATTAGATTTTTTTGTATCATGATAAAATCTCGCTAATAACCCCTAGCGGTAGATGCGGTGAATAAACGAGAAGAGAAAAAAACTATGTACTCAATTTTCAGGTTCAAGTTTTCATAAGAAAATCAAGAATCCCACAAAACTACTATTTCCAACCCACTAACATTTCTTATTCAATAATATAATACCTATTATTTCTGGAAATAGATAGTTGTATTTGAAATTTGCTTCTGAATTACTCACATTTTGCTTCAGTACTGTGAATTTCGCTTTGTTTGGCTACGCCACTCCCATGCTGATTATGTCCGAGATTGCTTCGTTAAAATCATTAATCACTGCTAAAAACAGCACAGTTTGTCACTGACATGGCATTTCGAATGGAGCTTGAGAAATAGCAGATGCAGGCTTTTTATTCTTTGAATAATAATTTGTATTCGTATACAGTGGATTTGATTAGTTATCAAATCAGACTTCAAGTAACTTAGTAGATTACAGTTTAAGATTCTCTTGTGATTAATTGAAGAACCATTGTAGTGGAATATATCATAAGTAGTTTATGTAATTGTTGAAGGAGATACCTTTTTTTATCTTTCTATCATTCACATAAATAAAATGTATGGAACAAAAAGTTTTAGATTTGGACATGTCGTGGATTTATATCAATTGACATTAGAACATGAATTGACGGAATAATCTCAAACTGTCTTGAAACAGTTTATACGAATATTTATCAGGTAGCTGTAGTTTGCAGACTTGTATTATTTGCAGAAATCGAAAAGAACAAAGTTTTTCATAGATTATGGGGCTCAAACTATAGAATCGTGCTTGCAGGAGGAGAGAGGAAATACGCTTTGTAACTATGTTCAAAGTATTATCAGATGAAAGGACTCTTCATTTCCAATATGAGTATTAGAAGGATAAACCATGTCTTTTTTTAAGTGATGATCTCAATAATGATGGGCTGATCTGTTTATTCTAGCAATTCACAATAAAACACAATGTCACGCTGTGACATCGCCCTAGCGGTAGCAACGGATGGCAATAAACCTGCAGGTAAATATACTTGGTACATTTCGTGAAGCCTGAAAGATTGTTCCTCCTCTTCGCAGAATTTATTCTTGGATCTTTATCAATTCAATTCGATACTTTTCGCATGAAATTATGCACAGCTTTGACCAGTTTCTATAGAGTCAAAAGCATTGTTATTTTATCAACAACGTCAAGCTGACAATTCAGTATTAAACATTGGAAAAAATTGAAATTATGCACTGGATATACAAGAATCCGCATATAGCGCTTGTCTGTCGCTGCTGCCAGAAAAATGGAAAGAGGTATGAAGCAACGTATCGATGCTTCAAGCAATAGTGTCAAGCAAAGACTGCTACTGCAGTTTCACATATCATGCTTTTGGCGTACTTTCACAAAAACTCCTTCGTATTGAAATCTCCACATAGCCAATGGTGTGAATATTTAATGATAAAGCCCTCTCTTTCATAAAGGAAAACATAGATATTGCCACGTATCCTGAACTTCGAGTTCAGGATATACGCGTTTTATATGGCATAAATTACACCACCCAAGGATGGTGAGTTGATTTACAAGCCGTCTTCGTCAACGGCAATCGATACCATAGGACCAGTGGTTAAACTATGTTCAACCACTATCCAGTGGCTAAGCCTTTTTCCGTTGTAACACTGCTACCCGTCCTTGGAAATACATAGACTGAAAAACAAATCATCTGTAATAAAAAAAACTACTCAGCTGTTCAGAGTCAAAGAGAGTGAGCGGTAGGTGATAGAGGAGAAAGAAAATAGATATCCATGAAAACTTTTTTATATTTGGTACTTATCACTAGCGTCCCTTTCTGTCGGTTGGCTAGTAACGGCCGCTCCAAACAAACCACCCACTAGTTTAAAAGAAGAGTTTTAGGTTGAACAAAACGTGGATTTATACATTGCTCGAGTACCCAAGATGTCTGTTAACCCTGGCAAAACTGTATTAGTTCCCTTCACTAGAAAAAGGAAGTTGGAGTATCTTCCACCACTTTCCTACAATGGTGAGGTTATTCCATTTGCAGCGGAAGTAAAATATTTGGGGATTATCCTAGATAAGAAACTTACTTGGAACGCTCACTTGGAAAAAGTTATCCATAAGGCCAGACTACCTTTGTGGACATGTCGCAGGATCTGTGGAAAATCTTGGGGCTTGGGACCCAAACAAATCTATTGGATATATGTGATGATTGTTAGACCAATGATCACATATGGAGCTCTTGCCTGGTGGCCAAAAGCTTTACAGCGAACGGCCCAAGCAAAGCTCTCTGGTTTACAGAGACAGGCTTGTCTGGCAATCACTGGTGCTATCAGCTCCACACCGTCAGCAGCCATGGAAATCCTTCTGTACCTACCTCCTCTCCATATATTTTTGGAAAGAGGGGCTAGATGGACAGCATACAGAATTGTACATATTTCTAAATGCACAAATCAGGCTTATGCAGAACGAAGCAGAATACTAGCAGACAGTGAAAGTCACAGTATTCTGGGAATGACCTCTGACATAATGCCTCCAACAGTAAACTACGACCTGCCTTACACCGTCCTAATTCCAAATAGAGATGAATGGGTCCTCCGTAAGGATGAACTATTAAGAGCAGACAGCTGTTGGTACACAGACGGCTCAAAAACACCCTCAGGCTCTGGTGCAGGTGTATACGGGCGCAGACCTGGGACAGAAATTTCATCCTCTGTAGGATCCTATGCAACCGTATTTCAGGCGGAAATTTACGCCATTGTTTCATATGTGGAGAGAGTGGAGCAAGCCAATCTCATACATAGAACAATAAAAATTTCTCGGCTCTCGCCGTGTAACGTCGAAATTGGTTTTAGACTGCCAAAAAAGACTCTCCTGAATAGGGGAACTCAATAAAGTATTGCTGGTCTGGATCCCTGGCCATTCTGGCATGGAAGGAAACGAGAAGGCAGACTTTCTTGCAAGGGAGGGTGCCGCACGTGTTTCTATCGGACCAGAACCCACAATTGGCATCGCAATAAGTTTTGCCAAACAAACACTAAATACCTGGACAGCAAGAAGAGCTTCAGACTTCTGGAATAATTTACCAGGATTGGTTCATTCAAAGGCTTTTATACATTCTTCGAAGAATGTCTCCAAACAAATGTTAGACCATAGCAGGCATGACCTACGTTGTCTAACAGCCCTTTTAACAGGCCACTGTCATCTGAATCATCATATGCTAAAACTTGGGCTGTCGGAAGATCCGACTTGCCGTCTTTGTTTGGAAGATGATGAAACAGCAGAGCATATAATTTGTGCCTGCCCCGCCGCGGCTCGAATCAGGTATCTGATGTTTGGCAGGGTCTGTCTCTCGCCCTCGGACCTGAAATATCATTCAGCAAATAAAATAATCGGCTTTGTTAAGAAGCTGAATTTGTTTGGTGAAATCTGAATAGGTGTGAGCCACAATAGACTCTTGTGAGTCGCAGTGGAGGGCCTTATAGACCCACTCACCACAAACCTAACCTAACCTAACCCAAGCTTTTCAAAAAATAATATTGTTTCAGTCTTGGGATAGTATTCCCATACGTGAATGAGGTGATTATTGGCACAATGGTTTGTATATACTTTTGACTTATGTACAAAACATCACAATATAACTCAAGGGAATCTTAGGTTACAATGTGTAGCATGTTTATCACAGAATGGTATTAATATTATATATTAACTATGCTACTTGAAGCCGTACGAAGCGAATTGAGAAAAAGAACAAATTCCTAGATCCCTCCTCGGTTTACGGTATTGTAGTTAATCGGTATTGAGAGCCATGCATTATATATATTGTGATGAACCCTGGGCGACTGCTGTTACCTATGCCCTTCAAACTAAGTGGTAGTGAAGCTTGGTGTTGGTTGATTGTATGTAACTGTCTAGTGTAGTTGTGTTATACTATAGATGGGGTCAATTATAGGGTTCGTGTTTGAACATCCATGTAAGAAGGCAAGCCGTGAAATGAAAAGACGAACCTGTAGATGTGGGTTCGGCCTTTATTAGGATTCACAGGTAACGCCTCATTATAGGTATCCTATCAGTATGAATCAAATAATATATTTTCATTCCACAGGTTCAACTTTCTTCAAGCTCAATTTAAAAATCCTCAAATTTAAGTTTTATTGAGCACATGCTTTGTATCACCAAGCTAATCCGTAAAAAGGAAAATAAAACAGAAAGTTCTTTATCTATATCCGTCACACCTTAGATTTGAAGTCAATTCTTCAGGCAAGTTTACAAAAGTTTGAACAATAATTAATATAATTTCAATGAAGACGGTATTCTTTTTGTAATCACCATTCTGTTTTCATCTCAAGAAAAAAAAGAGAAGAGGAGAAGGCAACCTTCCACTGAACTAACTAAAATTGAAAATATCTATAGGTACATTTAGAAAATTAAATTTCACATAGAGAAAATTGACACATCAATTTTTCCTCTAAGAAGTTAATATTCATTTTATTATCAAGATTTTATTATTCCATTGAAATATCCGAATTATCAATTATATTTTAATGCTATTCCAGCCAAAGCTTTCAAACCGTAACAACACGATTTATCAATTGAGGGTTATATAAGTAATAGATTTAAGTTATAATCAGTGGGTGAAAAACAAAATTTCAACCTTTCATTCAAATTATTGTCATTTATATTCAGTAATTTGGTTTCATGCTGTGTGTTTTAGAGTGTTCTCGATTGTATTCGGTTCGTGAGATATGAGTTGTATAAAATAGATTGACGTTAATCTTTTCATAACTTTTTCTCCAAGTGATGGAGTAATTTTGGTTCAGTTGATTAGTTTCTGGGGGCATCAAAAATTATTTCCAGCCCGTACAACTCTGGAAGTATTCATCTTCTTCTGAATCAGCTCGGGCTCCTTCGAATTCCCTCATTTTCCTTACATTAATTCGTACTAAATGTGGAACGGGATGGATATATTTATGTAGATTATTCTTAACTCATCAATTGAAATTAAAATAGCTGCAAAATGTCAGCTGCAAATATAAGTAATCGAGTTAACTTTAACAATGGTTCCACCTACCGAGTTACAACACACCCCAAAATTGTATTTTCCCATGTTTGGCCACAGGTTAACTCTATGGGATCTAATGGTGAACTTTTCGGAGGTAGGAAAATTTCGTGTTAACTATAGAAATGGTTTAACTAGTCGAGTTAGCCTTTTCACAGTACTGTATAGTCAATAACTAGAAACACATAGATTTACTTATACATGTTTTAATAATTGAGACCAGCCAACATTTCCAACGGCATATTTATTTCAGCTTTCTGGACCATCTAATTCGCTAGTTCAACTCATAAACGTTAATACGTGACAACCTATAGAGCAAAAAGAGAAGAGTATGTTAAGTATGGAGCACTATCACATTTCAAAGTACTCTTCATAACGGAAAATGCATTTTTTCCATTTATGGAAGCAATTCTAGAATTAGCTAATCCACTCGCATGTTGGTACATTCAAAATAAAGCTTTAGGAGGCGTTGGATGCATCTCCTGGGGAATGAAAGAGAAAAACCTCTAGATGAAAAGAAAACATTGACAAAATACATGGAAGAGTGAAAGCATTGGGTACAAGAGGAACCGGTATCATCGTCCGGCACCTGAAAAGGTAGAAGGAAAAGATTGCATCTCATGGAAACTGGAACCTGAGACAGCTCCAGTTAATTCCTAATTTTTGTAAAAGTGAAGAAGTCGTTGGGACCAATCATTTGATGTTTTCTTGCTTCGAAAACTCGATTGTTTTTTGAGTTGTGTGGAGACTAGCACTGTCTTTGGGGATTAGTTTTTCGTAACTCAGCAATTACTTCCGGCAAATAAATTATAGTGAGTCAATATATTCTCGATTAGGGACATAATATCTCGGGAAAATTTGGTTTTCGTGCCCTAATTGAAGTGCCATAAACCTTACAATACCTTAATCACTATTTTATTTAAATTGTTTGTTTCCGGTATATCTTGAAAGTCCCAGGTCCGATATAAATGGACTGAAAATGCGAACATTGAAAGAGAGTTGCAAACCCTTTCAAACGCGGTCTCACAAGCCACCCCTTTTCATTCAAAATTATTTTCATGGGCTGTCATGATCCCTGAGTGGTTGAGGAGGCAGATGAATAATTTAAGACAAAAAGTGTAGTAGTTCCATTCACAAAAGTTCATCTCTCAGGATTTCAAATAAATGATAACTTGGAAAAGGAATATATCCGTTACTTCAGAACCTAGCTGTAAATTACTCGACCCTTTTTCAAAATTAATATTCGCATGCCCAGGAGTGAATTATATCAATATCTATGAGGGATGAAACAGTTAATTTATCAGTTGTTTGAACAGACGAGCAAATTTGTTGAAATTCATACAGAAATTGAGGAAAACCGACAATTATTATGGATAATAAACGAGATATACCCTAGAGCGGTATTTCAATAAGCCAGTTTGACTGTAATAGGGGAAAGTAAACTTCCTTATTACACAATACGCTGCACATCAACTCATCTACACGTCTCAACGAAACCGCATATTAGTAGCTCTTCTTCAACTTCACCCTAAACGACAAGTTCAATAATAAAGTATTATTATGTATCTCGCATTTGTGGATATCCAATAAACAACATATTTTTAAAAATGGAAATGGAAATAAAAATGGAAATAAAAATTGGAATAAAAAAACCTTTACACCTTCTAGGCAAAAGAACTTAATCACCCCACACAAAAAATTCTTTCTGAAGTTCAAAAGAACTGGAAATGGCCTGCACGCTTATTGCTTTATAATTCGACTTACATGTAATTAGCTTTTCCACTCTACAAATAATTATGTGCACTTATATAATATGCCTTTCCAAATTACATGTTCACATTTATACAGTGTGTCGCATATTACGTGAATACACCTCAGAATTGTATGTGAATTATATTCATCAACCTGTCATGGAGTGGTGTTATTCAGTGAAATCAGGCAATTATGAATGTTGTTGCGGTTTTATTTGATGTTTTGGTGTGCTCTTATGTGCCATTATAATCTGATTCTGTAATATTTGCTGATTTTGGATAATAATTTCGTAATTCATTTATAGAATGCCTATCAATCCTATTTAACATTATCTGAAAACAAGTAACAAGTTATGCGTGTGAAAGAGGGAAACTTATCTGTGGTTCATTATCGGCAACATTGTAGTTTGTTATTTTTCGTTGCTAGTGGCCTGTTGTTCGAACAGAGATCTCATGTACTTATTCTGTACAACTATCTGTAACAGCTTTAAATTTAACATCGATGTAGTTGAAATCGCATGTTGAATGAAATTCAACAGAGCGGCTAAAAATCGTATTCTGAACAGCCCGATGTAGGAAAAATATTGACAGCGCAGCATTACATCGCAGATAACTTCACTCATATCATGTTGTGTAGTAGAATTCCCTAATTTTTAAGTTATTGTTCCGATGCTGTAAAGCAAGAGGTCAAGGAACCAGGAGGAAAAAGAATTTTCAGGTTATCGTTATATTATATTTAGATACTTTATTAGTGGGTTTATTTATTTATCTTCCTACTTACAAAAAGGATAGCGTTTGCATTTCCGAATTATTTGCATGTGAATTTAAGTGTCAAATTGATCTCTTCATTTAGCCTGTAATGGGCAATGAAAAGGACTTCCGGTATATCAAAGGGATTTTGTGAATCACGCCAATGGGCCCGCCAGTGGCCTTAGGGCCGGAACCTTGGCTTGAGTTTGTCCAGGACAAGGCTCGCCTGCACATTTAGTAGTAGTAGTAGAAGTCATTTAAAATACCTACTTATAAGTTGAATGAATTGCACACAAAAAGTAACAGAAATATCATTCAATAATTACACTCCATACAAGAGTTTTTTTCAATTACCAATAAAAAATCTTACCATAACATTCAAATTTGATCCGAGTGAGAAGTAGTACAAAAATTTCAATGATAAAAATATCTTTTTTAAGACGTGATCTTTTGAAGTGAAAAAAATCGCGTCTTTTCTCTGGTATCCTGAAAATCCTGATTTGTAAAAATGAATCTATAAATCACTCTAAAAACTTTACTTTTGACATTAATTGGCAATTGTTTGCCACGTATTTCATAATTCGTTTTTTTGAAGTCGAGAATTCTGTAAAGCCAGCAAACTCCTTAGGACTTGATATTTCATTAATGTTCCATGATTCAACCAAGCAATCGAGGGATTTTTTCATTTCAGTCGAGAAAGCAAATTCGACATTTCAAGGTATCCGAATTAAAGTCGACCCAAAAGGAATATTTAATTACACCATTTGATTGGAGATCTTTTGATTTGTGAATCAAAAGATTTTACTTTCGAGTGAAATGGCTCAGAATTAATTGAGAATGACAAGTGAATTGCTATATTGATGGATGACATATATATAACTGATTCCTTATTATAATTATCATTTAATTTTTCATTTCATTATTTAGCCCGCCCCACTCGTTGGATCGAGTTTATTTTTTTAAATTTCATCTCAAGTTCTGAATTTTGACATACCTGAATACACGTTGGAACATGGGTATGGGCATTCTGAATGCACAAGAGTACAGCGTCCTAGAAAGTCTCGTAAATTCTAAAATTGCTGATTCAATGGGAACAGTAACGCCGTTAGTGGTAATTGCAGATATTTCCACATATTTCACCACTGATAACCCAACCTAACAACTTTTACGTTCTCTGAAGTTCAATTTTATTTGTGAGCTAGTTCAGCTTCTACAAATAGATTTTTTGATTTACAGGCTGTCCCACGACGAGCTAAAACTATCCGGTAGAACCAGTAGTCAACTGTAACTTTGCTATTTTAAATAGAACACCCTGTATATTAATACATTCTCAAAATCTACGTAGAATTTCAGTATACTTTTGCCTGAACACTTTTCTCGGGAAATGTATACTTTTTGAGCTAATAATTTTTTTGTGAAAAATTTGACCGTTGCGGACCCTTATAAATTATTTTTTTACGAGGACACCCTTAAAGATATGAAAACGGTCTCTGTCCGTTTGCTTTTAGCAAGGTCAAATAGATTTAAATATATGTTGGAAAATGTCCCATCATATACAGGGTGAGTATAAAAAGTGTTGAAAGTTTGTTTTCGAATAGAACCACCCAGTTTTTTCTACTTTGATGCATTTGGGGGTGGAAAATAAGGCAAATTCAGGTATACCCAAGCTTCACCGTTATCCAGATATTGAATATGTTTTTTATAAATTTTGAGACATGCAGGTGTGGTCTGAATTTTATTATTATCTGTTGTTGTCAGTTAGGGATAAAAATTAATTTCTACTTATTTTTTCTTGACAACGGTAGCTGGAACGCTACCGAAACGTTGAAATAAAGAATTTAAAAATATTGTGGTTTAATTTCCCAAGAAATTGAAAAAAGAATGAATAATATACCACAAGGAACATACAGAAGATACTAAGAAATGAAAATGATTATGTGATTTTGATTCTAATACATGGTTAATATGGCGGAGCTATTACAAGAACATCTGTTCCAGTTGCAGTAAGATATCCAGATAGACGCACAATCGACATCGCACATTGCTAATGAATAATCAACAAGTTAAAGATATTCGGTTTATTTTAGGCAAAAATAGTAAAGAAATTTGATATTTAAGGAGTTGAACTTTGAACAATTTTTATACACACTTTGTAAGAAAATTAAAAATTTTTCAGCGTAGATTCCATATCTTTAAGGGTCTCCTTGTGAAAAAATAATTTATAAGGAGCTGCCACGTAGTTTTTTACAAAAAAATTAATAACTTAAAAAGTACCTACGCATTCCTTGAAAAAAGTTTTCAGAAAAAGTATACTTAAATTTTACGTAAGTTTCAAAAATGTATTATTATACAGGGTGTTCTGTTTAAAATAAAAACTGAAAGTTGGCCATCTTTGAAAATATTCCAGTTGAAAAGATCGTATCCAAAAACTCAAACGTAGAAATTTTCATGATTCTACCATAAGTATTTTGCCATATACAGATAGTTTTAGCCCGTCGTGGGACACCCCTTATATATTTTGCTAAGGTCGACAGGGTGTGTTGAGTTTTCATAGCCTTTTTTTATTGTTTAGTGTGGGACTTTAATTTCAATAGACAATATCCAGACAACGTATAATGAACATGTCAAGATCATACTGTATCAACTAAGTCGAAGGAAACAGGAGACGGCTCGAGATATATAATAGTGAAAGCAGGAGGAGAGGATGAGATTTGTTGGATATGCAGGTATATGAAGTAACAGCGGAAGCTTTGAATAAGAGTTCAAAGCCAAATTCATCAATAAGGAAGAACTAACTTTGTTTTAATTTCCCAAGAAGAGAATAAATTGACTGTAGTGTAGCTTTGCAGAATCACTAGGTCTCAAAGTTTCACGTTAACTGTCATATCATTGCCAATATGGAGGCATTAAAATAATTTGTTCGGAAAGTGAAATAATCTACGATCAAAAAATGATTGAAACTAATAGATCTCCGGATGATTTTATCCAGATTTGGAATTAAATACTTGAAAAGTTAACAAAGTCCCTTGGCAGCATTATATAAAACTACAAACTAATTTTAAGATACTGAGAAATTGAAAAACTTGTGAAAGCTTCCGATATCGATCCTCTCATAATAGCCGACGGTGGCACTCCTTCAGAAGATTTTTCAGATGACGATGACAACTGATATTATTTATTTATATTTGATATTTTTCTGACACAGATTGCGTACATTCAATAATGTTTAGTTTAAAAATATCTCCCAATTGGATAAATCATGTACCTATAACACAGCGTTTTGCCCCATTCTACACTAGGAATATAAAATAAAAAGTTTCACGTTAAGCTACTGGGATTGGAGCCCATCATTTTTCAAGCCTTGGAAATTACCATACATACATATATCCTTACATACATACCTACATACATATATACATACATACATACATACATACATTGATACATACAAACGTACCTTCGATAACTCATATTATTCCTATGAGAATATTTCAACCTCCGGGTCGAATAGTTCAAATCTGACAAAAACAAAATAAATTAAAATTTACCATGTTTAATCTTTTTATCTTCCTCGGTTTCAGGAAATGCAATAATATACTAAATAAATTTCTCACCAATTCGTCAATGTCTGCTGAGCCGCTTACATATTTTTCTTGTCAGTTATTTTTGTGGAATATTTATAATGCACAAGTTCCACTAGACGTTTTCTTCGGTTCATCAAAATCTGGTCTTTCTGTTCCGTATGTATTATTTTAATTTTGATATATTACTGTTTTTCTGTTTCAATTATACCCTTTCTTGAACTTAAATTCTCCAATACTCTTATTGTTATTTATTTCTTCACAATTTATATTATTTCAAATTTTCAAATTCAATTCAATTTCTCTTCTCCAAAAATTTTTAAATTGTTGATTCTCTCTCCAGTCAATTTTTTCCACCTCTCAAAATTGAAGTTTCTTTTCATAAGCTTGTAAAAATTTTTATCTGATAGCATGTCATAATGACAACGTTATGTCACTCAATTTTGATGACATAAGGAAGCTCATTATGGGACTACTACTACTACTACTACTACAGAATGTGCAGGCGAGCCTTGACCTAGCCAAACTAAAGTCACGGTTCCGGCATTGAGGCCACTGGCGGGCCCATTGTGCCATTCCTGCTACCTAGTCATCCATGAAGCCGAGCCCTTCAATAAAGGCCACAACCTTTATCAGTGGATGCCTGCTTGTGTCCCCAGGAGCCATGACAGTGACTCCGAAGATTCGCCTGCGTAATACAGCCCAGTGTGGACACTCTAAGAGAACATGAACTGACGTTTCATCAGTCATGCCGCAACCCCTACATAGGGAACTTTCCTCTACTTCTAGATTGTAGAGGTGCTTCCTCATACAGCAGTGCCCTGTTAGGAGTCCTGCTATCTTCCTCAACCTACTCCTTGGTAGTTCAATAGCTGCCCCAGCGTGTCCATCAGTCCATCCCTTCAG
>CAJUYG010000450.1:43234-66701 GCA_910591675.1 Galerucella calmariensis
ATTGCGTTACCAGTATTGAAGTGAAGGGCAATTTTTTGAAATGCAACCATGTGTCTCAAGGGAGAGGTCTTCTTTGGTGAAGTTTTAATTATAAATTCTGATTCAATGAAGTTATCGTAAGGACCGCCACTGGAAATAAAACATCGTGGTGTATCCTGGAATTTTTTCTTGTTTTTGAATATGCTACTTATGATAGTACTAAATTCTAATTCAACACTAATTGATGTGTATCGGTCAAGTGGTCAATAGTCGAAATCTTTAAATTAGCATAATTTAGTGATGAAAACTACAGAAACTGAACGAATATGAATATTAGTGATTAATGGCTATGGAGCTAAAGTGAGGACACAGAAAGAAGTTGGCGGTTTATTTAATACTAAATACCCGAACCGTGAACCCATTTCTCAATCAACAATCAGTAAAATCGAGAAAAAGTTTCGAGAAGCGGGCCATGCTGAAGATCTCCCAAAAGTGGTTGGAAATAAATTTTCGAAGACAAAAAAGTTGACGTTTACCTCGAATTTCAAGAAAATCCCCACACCAGTTCGAGACAAGTTGCGCGGATGATAATTTATACCATTCTACTGAAAGGAGAAGTGTCATGCGTATGAGGTACATTTGGTTTAAAAGCTGTAAGAAGATGACATTCATGTGAGAATCGAATTCTGTGGAACAATAATTATGGAAGTAATCGTAATTTTATGAAAAATGTCCTTTTTGGATGAAGCAGCTGTAATAGTCAACTACTATGTAAACCACCAGATGTATCGATACTGGGCAAGTGAGTGAAAATTCCCATTGGATGCAGAAGTATAGGACACAATTACCTGAAGAGGTGAATGTTTGGGCCGGCATTATAAACAATCAAATAATAGGGCCATCTTTTTTCAAGGAAGCTTGACCGGTCCTTGATATCTTCAATCTCTTAAGGATTATCTATTACCACAATTAAATCAATTATTTCCAAATGGATGTGATTTTTGGTTTCAGCAGGATGGGGCACCCCCACATTGCGCCTTTGATGTACGAACCCATTTAAATGCTCCTTTTCCAGATATGTGGTTAGGAAGAAGGGAAACGATCGAATGGCTACCAAGGTCACCAGATATGACACCTTTATACTTTTTTTCATGGGGATACTTGAGAAGCAAGGTTTATCTAGATCGCCCAAGTGATATAAAAGAGTTAAAGGATCGCATCACAACGGAGACTGCACAAATATCGCCTGAAGTTCTCGTAAACGTTGGAGACGAATTAATTGCTCGGCTGTCACATTGCTTAATTGCCGGAAGACATCAGTTTGAGCATTCAATATAATTTAATTGTTTTTTATCAAACAGTTCTTCGTATTTTAGTAAATAAACAGTTTTGGTCGACCCTGTAGGAATATATATTCAAATAATTACATCGTTGTAAGTACGATTAGAAGACCTTTCCAATGAGACACACGGTTGCATTTGAAAAAATTGCAGATTACCTCACCACGTTAATATTGGTAACGTAATGTTCGTTACATCTACATTGTGATGACGATTCAAGAATTGAAATTGATCTGTTCTTGGATTTTTGTCAGAAGACGTTCATTTTGAAAATTATGAATTTATTTCATACATCAGCAACATACTGTATAGTAGATACGTAGGTGTGGGCTGTTATTTGTAACTAAATCCCCTCCAATTTATCCTGACAAACACGTTTATCTCCATTGACAGCACTCAACTTTGTAGCATACACAGCATTGGAATTATAAATTAATTCATTTGATGAACACTGGACGAGATCACTCGATTGAAAATGTTTTTTTCACTATGAGTGAATCAATGACCTGAACTATTGGATAGTTTTTCATCGGATAACTTGCTTAATCCAAAAAAATTCATTAGATCTGTACTTCACTTGAAATAGTTTTAACAATATGACAACGTTGCAATTTTCTCTAGCAAGACATATTTCATCTTAGATAATCTGGTTGTTATATATTATTGTTGTTATTTTCACGCTATAGTGCACAGCTATCCATAATAAGACGATTTCACGACGAACTTACACTAACTTTTCATTGGTACTCACACAATTTACAAGAAAAAGTGGCAAAAGTGCATAAGTTATTGCGAATTTATAGGAAATATTTAGACATTCAAGTAACTCACGGAAAGTGAACGACAAATTAGTTATTTTGAATGTATATCATGAACTCTCCTGATTCTATTTACAGGGTGTACCAATCTTACGACAAACTTCGGTATATGGGTTATTTTAACAGATATCAAAAAATGTAATCAACAAAAATAGTACATGTGCTGGAGGTCCATATTTTGAAATTACATCGAACTATACAGAGTGCTGCATAACTCCGTTACAAACCAAGCATATGATTTTTCAAATGGAAACCCCTGTATATTATACAAAATTCGAATTGGTTACATATTTTTGAAGATTTTGATTTAAGGTTTTGCAGAGGTTATACAGACTCCTTCAAAAGATATGGACACGTTTATGTGAAAATCGTAGGTAAATCAACGCTCTGTAGCTTGTTGTACGTTAATGGAAAAAAAATGTATTTTGCCAAACAGAGTTTTGTAGTATGATGCAATATCTCAGTATCCTATTAAACTTCGATTATATTCTTTCTTGTATACAGGGTGAACGGAAGCTCGAACCTGTAATTTTCTTTCTGATTTCAAATGGAACACCCTGTATTTTATAGCAAAAATAGAATCTTCGATTATGTAACATTAATTTTTGTCAAGCATTCCCTATGCCCAAAGTTTATAAAAACACAGTTATTTTGTAATATTTATTGTAAAATATAACTACTGACCTATTATGTGAAAGCATTAAACGTTGTATGCAACAAAAAATCCTAATTAATAAGAAGCTCTAATGAACAATTTATTCTAAACAAAACTAGCCACCGAAAGTATAATCCCAACCGTAATATTAAACTGAAGGTTAAAAATCTTTAACGTTGACCTCAATGCAATGCTGCAGAATAGTTCACATGATTGACTAACATTTCTCAGCATATCAACGTTAGCAGATCGAAATGCCGCACTAATTATCCTTTTTATGTCATCTTTAATATCCGGGGATTTTATAAACTTATTCCTTACAAGACCCGGAAAAAATAAATATACTTTTGTTAATTTGGGTGACCGAGCTGGCCAATCAGTTGGGCCCCCTCTTACAGCATTGCATTGATGTTAACGGTGAACACTTTGATCCTTCATCTTAATATTACGGTTAGAATTATACTTTTGGTAGCTAGTTTTGCTTAGAATGTATTATTCATTATAATTTATCATTAATTGGGACTTTTTATTACATACAACGTTTATTGCATTCACATAATAGGTCAATAATAATAATTTACAATAAATGTTACCAGATAACTCTGTTTTTATAAACTTTGGGTATAGGGAATGTACATGATCGAAGATTCTATTTTTGCTATAAAATACAGGGTGTTCCATTTGAAATAAAAAAAAAATGACAGGTTCGAGTTTCGTTCACCCTGTATACAAGAAAGAATACAATTGAAATTCAATAGGATACGGATATATTGCATCATATTACAAAACTCTGTTTGGCAAAATACATTTTTTTCATTAAGGTACAACAAGCTACGGAGAGTTGATTTACCTACGATTTTGACATATCTCTCAAAATAATCCATATACCGAAGTTTGTCGTAAGATTGGTACACCCTGTATATAATCCGATCAATCTGGACATCTGGACATTTGGTCAATTCGCTTTTAAAAATGTACCATACTTTTTTTTCTTAGAGCCACTGTTTCTGAGATACAACGAGTCAAATAATTGTAAAATTGGTGGACGACATAATATGCACACGTTTACACACCACCTATAAAGTAGTGTACTTAGCGCATTTTTCAACGTGGTTTCCCCAGTAGGCACATTCCACATGTCTGTTGTGATTCTGTTTAATTGAAAACTTGCATAATAAAATATATTAGCAAGGAATGGAAATGATAAAAGCGATTGAAATTTAAAAAGTGTAAAGATTCATTCATCTGATACATAACCTCCAAATACTTTTTCTTCTTGATCTCCGTCTTGTTCGTTTTCTTTATCCTGGGTGTAGGTGAATTGCGTCAATGGCGATGTATCCTCGTTGGTATCAAACGAATCCTCCACTATTGGTGATTCAGCATTGAAACATGACTGGCTTTGACAATGTGTACATGCCAGTGAACACAACAGTCCAACTTTCTCACAACCACATTAAGCGCTGCAAAAAATTGTGGTCAGCTGTTTTTCCTGCGCAGGTGGGAGTAAAGTCTAAATAGGTTCTAATGTATTGTCGACCAACTTCCAACCCTAGTCTTCTGGTCAACATCTGACTTCTATCTCTTATTCTCTCCCACCCCCTCCGTAGACAATTTGAGCCACAATAGACTCTTGCGAGTCGCAGTGGAGGGCCTTATAGACCCACTCACCACAAACCTAACCGTAGACAATTTGAATATCAAAATGTTGACCCTCCAAGCGGTGGCTGGTCCAACACTTCGAATAGCATGTGAAGTGAAAATAGTAGCATATACTATTTCTTCTCCAACAAAATCAGATTCCAAGTGTAACAAATGGTACAAATATGTAGCCATCGACTGGTAAAGGAGCTGCGTTCCAGACACTGGAGGTTGCTTTATCTAAGATTATTTTTGGCGTTACTGCGTTCAATCTTTCGTGCAATAACTGCAGGTTATTTTAGTCACCCACACAGTTTACTTCCCCTTGCACGTCAAACTGCGTCTCAACGTTGGCCTGGCCTCAAGGCGCGTTCTCACGGGTCAAGTTTAGTTGACCAGCTTTAGTTGATCAACAAAAGTTGACCACGAATTGAATCAATTGTTGTTCACATATTTCGATAAAAATTGAATCACTTTGATGATGTATCTCTTGTAATTGTAACACCTTTTAGAAATATATCCGCTCTTTTATACCAAAATAGTTAAATAATTTTTGTATGTAGGTACAATTCATCTGATCGATCCCATTCCACTTTTTATTGATTTACACATCAATGAATGTTCTTTTTTATACATGGTTCTAATAATCTTTATTCTGTTTTTCAAATCCGCAATGGTAAGACCAAGAATTTCCATTTCCTTCACAATATAACCCAAAGCATTTTCTCGTGCATCTCTATTTCTATATTTATCAGTTCGGTGGTTCCAGAGACAATCATACTCATGATATGATTCCAAAAATTGCATCATAACATTTTCAGTCCACTTGAGGATCATTCTTATGGTATTTTTATACTTTCAGTAAAATTTTATTTCACAAATAAAAGACAAACACACACACCACGACCAGTTGCAAGAGTTCTGCACATTCAACAAAATGTTGACTGTCTAGTTCACACGTTTCAAGACAAGTTTTAACTTGAAAACAATTCGTGATGACACATCACTTGAACGATAAAACTTTGACTGGGTCAAACTTTTGTTGATCAATTGTTAAGTTGATCAGCTTTATTGAAAAATAGGTTCTCATTACAGTTTTCATTCAACTTTTGTTGATCAACTAAAGTTGATCAACTAAACTTGACCCGTGAGAACGCGCCGAGCACAGTTACCTACAACTTGTTTTATTCAGTTGATCAATTCAGAATAAGACTCACATAGAGAGCGAGTTTTATCAATAATAATCCCACATCATCAGCGTCATGCGATTCACTTTAGAATAAGTAGTTAAGAAGAACATAACAAGTGCAAGAGGTTCACACATCGCGTTTCTTGTCATATAATTCAATTTTTACGATTTTTCCAAATTTTCATTCATATTGCCCAGTTTGTCAAGATTAATGTTTCACTAGCCTCGATCAATTCTAAATCGATTGAAATATTTGATATAGCTTCGCAAATATTTGGTGAAAATGCATTATTCAGATATTTGATTGGTTTCAGCGGACAATACGATTTTATACTTTATTCTCCACACCAATTTCCGACTACAGTCAAGAACTTCCTTCAATCACTCGATTTAACTCAAGCATACGAGTATTTTCTATGGGGTAACAGTATTCAATAAAAATGCACTTTATCGAGTGTCCTCCAACAAATCCTTCACTCTTCCTCCACCAATTCCAATATCGTTTCAGCACTCAACAATCTCTTGAATAAATTCACATCATTTGACTCGAGTACAATCTAACGGATTAATCAATTCTTAATTCTTCGAATAGGACTATTCATCCCTTCCTGTATTTTTCCCTCAAAGCTTTGTGATAATATACAATGAGATGGAAAGTCGGGCATATCTTTGTAATAAAATATTTATTAAGAAAAAAGACGGAGGAATAACTTATGTAGCTACCACTAGGGGGTGTAATATAAACTGAAAAGTAAAAATGTTTTTTTCCGAGCGCTTGACATAGCATAGCAAAATTAAGTGGCAGATTGTGCTTGAAAATTGATACTGAAATTGTACACCATCCGCTTTGGAACCGTTGGTGATATTGGTCACAGCACAGTTTACACTACCACTACACCAAAACTAGCACAATATACTATCTTTTTGAGAGACTAAGGTGAAAAATAACTTGATTATTGAAACGCCATTAAGAAAGTGTAAAGTATTATTATTGGAGGCAGTGGAAATTTTGTTCATTTCATCCGATATTTGGTGAAGTATTGACTACTGGGAATATTGAGGAGAATATACAGAGTGTTTTCAAATGACACAACGTTTACGTCTCGTAAAATTGCACAAAATGATATTAGGATTGAGAGGTGCAGCCTATTCACTTTTTGAAATACGGGGTGTTAAAGTTGTGAAAAATGGAATGATTAACTCCAACATGGATGAATAAAATTATTTGACATTTGATAGGTTGTTTTTTATATGTAAAAGGGCATAGTTTGATGGAAGCACATGTATCAATTATTCAATCCAGTTGTGTACATTTGGAAGAATATGTCACTCCTCTCCTTCCAGTTCTCACGCCACTGGCACTTCCAGCTTTTTTTATATTATTCTGTATTCCTCAATGGTTTCCACGTGAATGGTTAGGCATAACCTTCACATATCAAAAAATTTGAAATTATCAAGATACTTAAAGTTTTCATCAAGTTTGCAACATCATTTTTTAATAATGAAATAGAATAAAATTAAAGTTTAATTCATTTTTTCCAATAACTACCAAATTACTAATAGTTAGGATATGTTAAAGAAACTAATTTGTGAAACAGCAATGCATCCAAAACATTGGGAGGAGACTATGGACTATTGCAGCCTTGATGAAAACATTGAATATCTTGGAATCAAAAAATTTTTGGATTCGTGAAGGTTATGCGTTTTCCACGTGAAAACCATTGAGGAATACAAAATAAATTGGAAATAGATTCAAATGCCAGTGGCGTGAAAAATGGGAGGGGAAAGATTGATCGATAATTGAAACATGTTGTTTCATTAAAATATGCCCTACATCAGAATCAACCTTCCAAATATGAAATACATTTTTTCATCCATCTAGTACAATTTCACGGAAGGTATATAAATGCAAAGTATAAGTGTTATTGGATAACACCCTATATATGTGTTATTGTATTTGGCTCCACGAACCTCGTAGTTATTTCATGAACACCAGCAAAAATAAAAATTCACTGTACATTGATAGAAACTATAGTTAAATAGTGGTGGAACTATTATTGTAAATATATTTCGAACAGATACAACTAGCTTGTTTTATGAGAACTTTTAATTAACGTATTTTCAGTCAAAATTACATATGTCAACATTAATAATATATATGACAGTAACAAACTTAGAAAAGATGATTTATTATTTTATAGGATTAGATCAAATAGGTACCATGAATTCCAACACGTCCCTTTAAGCGTATAAAACAATAAATCCAATAAAAGTAAAACAGTTCACTTCAAACCCAATCCCTCTGTACACAATCTGTGTTTGGGAACTGGTAAAGATTTAGTACAAATGTCTGCAATCATAAGTGTGGTAGGCATATATGAAAGATTAATCTTCTTGTTGATAATCAGCTCTTTAATATAGTGATATCTAACATCGATATGCTTTGTACGCTTATGATAGCCAGAACTTGTTGCTATCTTCTGAGCAGATTGATTGTCGTTATATAATATAACAGATTCCTCTTGATTCATATGAAGTTTTCCAAGATTCATAATCTCATTCATTAAACTTTTAAGATATACAGCTTCCTTAGCAGCTTCTGTTATAGCCATATACTCCGCTTCTGTGGATGACAGTGCGGTACTTAATTGTTTACGACATCCCCAAGAAATAGCACCATTTGCAGATTTGAACACAAAACCAGTGAAAGACTTCCTATCTGAAGTATCATTCGCCCAATCGGCATCAACAAATCCTTCTAGATTGAAATGACCACCACTGTACGTTAGACATAAGTCTTGAGTGCCTTTTAAATACCGAAGAATCCTTTTCGCTGCATTCCAATGCTCTTTTGTATGGCACGTGTTAAATTGGCTGAGGAATGACACTGCAAATGAAATGTCAGGACGCGTTGCCACACACAAGTACATTAATGAGCCAATCAATTCTTGATATGGTACATTAACTATAGGTTCCTCTTCAGTAGAAAATTTAAAATTGGGATCTAATGGAGTTCCAATAGACTTAGCCTCTGTCATGCCAAATTTTAAGAGAATAGATGTGATATACTGCTTTTGACTCAGTTTTATCTCATTATTCAGTCTATTTCTCTCTATTTTAATTCCAAGTGCTGAAGAAATAGGTCCAAGGTCTTTGATTTTAAATTTCTTCAAAAATTCAGTCTTAAGAAGGTTTATCATACCAGAATTATTGTAGAATACGAAAAAATCGTCTACATATAAAGCAATAAAAACAACATTCTCCTCTTCTGACTTTAAAAACATACATGGTTCGGTTTCACATTGTATGTAGCCGAGAGTACTTAAAACTTCTTTAGCCTTACAATTCCATACTCTTGGAGCTTGCTTAAGACCATAAATAGCCCTTTTCAATAGACAAACTTTATCTTCTTGACCTTCTAAAGTGAAACCTTCTGGTTGATACATATAAATTGTTTCTTGAAGTTCGCCATTTAAAAAAGCTGTTTCAACATCTAAGTGGTCAATATTAAAATCTAAAGTTGCAGCTAATGAAAATAAAATGCGAAGTGAACTATGACGAATTACTGGAGAGAAAGTTTCTTCGTAATCAATGCCTGCTTGTTGTGTGAATCCTTTCGCTACTAATCTAGCTTTGTAACGATATATTCCACCTTCACCGTTTCTTTTGGCTTTAAAAACCCATTTATTTCCAACGATGTTTTGACCATTCTCAGGTTTATCAACCAAAATCCATACGTTATTATGAATTAATGATTCCATTTCCATTTTCATAGCTTCTAACCAATTTTCTTTTTCTTCACTGGACATAGCTTCTTCAACTGTTAAAGGATCTGAATGTTCAGATACAGTATAGTAAGTCAAAAAATCTGGAAATTGTTTTTGTTTTCTTTGTCTTAGTGGATACAATCTTGAAGGTTCTTCGTTTTCATGTTCTTCGTTTTCATCATTTTCCCCCCCAAAAACAATATTTTCTTCTTGACTTTCTGTAATCTCAAAGTTGTTTTCGATATGGTCATCTTCATTATTACTTCTTAAAATGATTGGAACATGCTTCTTGATACCTTCGCAAATATCTACAGTCTTTTTTGGATGTTCTATGAATATTACATCTCTAGATCTGATTATATGTTTAGTCTCCTCATCGAACAGTCTGTACCCCTTGCTTTCTTCACAATAACCGACAAAAATTAGTTTTTTACTTTTTGATTCCAGCTTATTTCGATTTTTACTTGGTATATGAGCATAAGCTTCACATCCAAATACTTCTAGATTGCTTAGATCTATTTTGTTACCACTCCAAACTTCTAAAGGTGTTTGTCCAGGTAACTTCTTTGTTGAAGAACGATTTATTAAGTAGACGGCTGTATTCGCAGCTTCTGCCCACATTCTCTGATCACATTTTGTATCTTGCATCATAGCTCGCGCTTTTTCCATGATAGTACGATTATAGCGTTCAGCAACACCATTTTGCTGCGGCGTGTGAGGAATCGTTAATTGATGTTTCATACCTTTACTTCTCAGAAAGTTTGAAAGATCTGAATTGCAGTATTCTGTCCCATTGTCAGAACGGATCACCTTAACTTTTTCTTTAGTTTGAGTTTCAACCATAATTATAAACTCGGAAATCAGTGATTTCACTTCATCTTTCTTTCTTACGAAGTAACAAAATACCATTCTGCTGTGGTCATCAATTATTGAAAGAATGTACTTCTTAACACTCCATGATTCAACTGGCATAGGTCCACATAGGTCGGTATGTAGTAGATCTAACCTATTTTTGGACAACTTTTTATTTTTAGAGTTTGGAAAAGGTTTTCTGGCTTGTTTACCTTCAATGCACGGAATACAGCATGGTCCAAAAGAACTGTCATTTTTAAAATTTACACCGATTGCTAAACCATTTTTCAACAGGTTCATGCTGACTCTGTTTAAGTGACCTAATCTTTTATGCCATAAATACTCATCAGATTCATTCAAGTTTGAGAACATGACTTGGTTGTTTTGATTATCACACTCTGGACTGCTTGAGTTTTCTTGAATAATATTCAATCGATAAATCCCAGAAACTTCTGAAGCAGTAGCTAAAACGTTACCTTCTATATTGTAGTTGGTTTCGTCTAAAATTTTACATCCATTTGAGTCAAAAACGACAACAAAACCTTTTTTAACCATTGAACTGACGGACAAAAGATTGGCAAAAAGACTTGGAACATAAACAACGTTAGATATTTTGGAGATTGCCGTATTTGAAGTTTTAATAGGTACATCACCAACACCATTCGTGTAAATTTTACTATTGTTTGCTACAGTTACTTCTAGCCCAATTTGTTTTTTATCATCAAAATTTTCCATCCAGTCACGGCGAGAGCTCATATGATTTGTAGCCCCCGAATCCACATACCAGCTTTCATGATTAGCATTGACGTTAACACCAAGAGCAGTAAATAAAGCTTTTCCTTTTTGAACACTTTCTTTTTCTTGTTTTGGCTTATTCTCAATAACAATTTGTTTAGGGCAACTACTTTTCGGATGACTTTGTTCACATTTCCAACACCATGGTTTCTTTTGATTTTTGAACCGGGTTTTCGTTGAAAAAAGTGCAGTAGTTTCATTGTGACTATTCCATCGTTTATTATCTTGCAACAACTTCGTTTTGACTAGATCATTCGTTATTTGGACACCAGAGTGCTCTAAGGCCATAGTCATAGGTTCATATTCATCAGGTAAACCTTGCAACATAATAATACCAATATATTCGTCATCAACTGGTTTCCCGATACCTGCCAATTGTTCTGAAATTGCCATAATCTCATTAACATATTGTTCCATAGAGTTGAAGTTTTCGAGCTTTATAGAAAACAAACTACGCATCAGTCTTACTCTTCTATTTAAACCTTTGTCTTCAAATGCTTTTTCTAATGCATCCCAAGCGGCTTTAGCGGTCTCAGCTTGCATTACATGCGACAAACAGTTGGTTTCGATCATTAAGTTGATCTTGCTCAAAGCTTTTTCGTCTCTTCGGATTTTAGTAGAAGCATCTATAGTATCTCCATCAGGATAACCCACCACGGAATACCATAGATTATCATGTCTCAGTAAGTTCTTCATTTGAAATTTCCAAAGGTTGTAGTTTTCTCGCCCTTTAAGTTTGGCTAAACCACCAATTAATACTGATGAATCTTCTTTAGACATTTTTTCAAACTCCTCTAAGCTCAGCTGTCACTATACAAGTATTTACAAATTATTTGTTATTTGGGTGATCTGGGCCCATAACCTATAGTTAAATAGTAGTGGAACTATTATTGTAAATATATTTCGAACAGATACAACTAGCTTGTTTTATGAGAACTTTTAATTAACGTATTTTCAGTCAAAATTACATATGTCAACATTAATAATATATATGACAGTAACAAACTTAGAAAAGATGATTTATTATTTTATATGATTAGATCAAATTGGTACCATGAATTCCAACAGAAACTAATAATAGTGAGGAAACAATAGTGAATTTGTACAACTCCTGAGTCATTCTCTATAGAAGCAATACAACACAAGCATAACCTATAAGTACTTCATCTTTATTTTGACAAAGAAGACGACAGAATTGTGGTCGTATGTCAGCCCTTATGTAGCTAACTTGACCTTTATGGTATGACCGTCACAGCATAAATGGCGAACCATTCAAATAACCCAAAAGAAGAATTTTCAAATCGACATAAAAACGTTAAAATTGATTGATTTCCCATTTCAGTCGATCAATAACCATTAACGTTGAGAGAACATTGTATTTTTGTTAGGCTTAACACTTAATTTTTTGCTGCCTGAAACTTCAGAATATGATTGATTGTCCAATTTTTTGCTGAGGGACAAAATTTGGAACAAATAATTATTTCTGATAACGGTGACTAAAACGTTGCCAAAACGTTGAAATACGAATATAATTAAAGATTGTGGTTTAATAATTGATAATAACAAGAGAAAATTACGTTATACTCCTGATCCTTCCTTGTGATTTTATGTCACTCACTAGACATTTTAATGCATTATACTGGTTTTCGATTTGGATTTGTTATTTAATGACATTTTTATGTTATATTTATTACTCAGAATGTTAACGATCGCTTCCATTCGATGTAATAGGTTTTTATGGGCTGCGGCAGTCATAAATATACATTGTCGTACTTAAAATCCCTAATGAACTTTTGTGTGGAGAAGAGAATTGAGTTACTATTGTAATTATAGCCTGTACTGTGTCTCATACTCACTGTAGTATGGATGAATGAATGAATCAAAAAAGCGAATTGAAAGCATTGTTGCCGGGTAAAAATATGCTCTTATGGCTTATCTGAATCAGTTAGAACCTTTAGTAGAGGACAGAAAACGGCATGAGACATCAAAAACAATAAATCATCGAAAATACTTTGTCAATTTTAATACGACTGACTGGCTCGGTAGGCAACTCAATCAACTAGCAGGATTTAGAAATAAAACCAGCAACGTCGTGTTCTCCATACTCACCGAAGCTAAAGCTTGCAGATATTCCGAAGCTCCTTCTGGAAATATGTTTAAAGAATAAACCGGTTTTGTACATTATTATGCTTCCAAGTGTACTATTTTTTTTTTCCCTTCGGAGCCGTCCTTTCGCCGGTACCACCTCAGCCTCCTGGGCTTATTGTGGATACTCCTAGTGTTCTGACTACAACCTATTCAGCCAATCCGTTCCCTGTATTAGCTCATACAGGTTCTTAGCTGGTTGATTGTAGAAGTCTTCTGGAGTCATTTGGGTTCTACCATAAAGTTTCTGCCTTCTGTGGTCCAGCGACTCACAGTTGCATAGTATATGCAGAGCTGTTTCGGTATCCTTTTTGCATCTTCTGCATGTAAGGTCTCCGTTGTACAGCCCTATTTTGTTTAGGTGCTCCTTTGTGGGAAAGTGTCCCGTAAGTAGCCCCGTAGTGGTGCGCAGTTTGTTCCTGCTCATTGAGAGCAGTTCTTTCGTTACTTTTTCTGATGGTTCTTTTATGAATTTCTTCCCATGTATTTGCCCAGTCGTATTCTTCCAGTATTTCTTGTGTTGTTCTTTCAACCACCCTTCTAACCATGACCTGGTTAAGCATCTGGGGATGCCCACAGCAGGTTCGGGTCCGTTCATCAGAGTTGACGATCCTACTCTTGCGAGTTCGTCAGCTTTTTCATTGCCTGCGATTCCTTTATGACCTGGTACCCACTCCAGTGTTACACTGTTCCGAGTCGCCAGTCTTCTAAGTTCTTCGCCGCATTCCCATACTAGCCGAGATGTCACCCTATAGCTCTGAAGTGCTTTAATGGCGGCTTGGCTGTCGCTGTAGATCCTGATCTGCCTGTTGTTGTAGGCTCTCATACTGTTAGCCCTTGCACACGCAAGTATTGCATAAACCTCTGCTTGGAATACAGAGGCGTATTTTCCTAGCGAGACGATTCCTTCATATTTGCTCGTCTTGCTGTATATGCCCGCTCCGGTGCCGAGTTCATTTTTAGATCCATCTGTATACCAGATCAGTTCATTCGCTCTACTAAGTGGTGGTGCGTTCTCTTCCTCAAGCTCCTTTCGATCTTTGATGACAATCTCGAAGTTCTTGCGAAAGATATATTTGGTAGTCATTTGGTCTGTTGGCATTTTGAAAATGTCATCACCCACCTGCCTTATCTCTGTGTGTCCTCTCCCATGTGCCACATCATGGTCTAGTGCTTTTTCCAGTCGGGTTAGTGCTGCCCTTGCTTTACACATTATGACATAATGTAGTGGAGGAAGGTCTAGCATTGTTTCCAGCGCCGCTGTAGGAGTAGTCCTCATTGCCCCTGTAATGCCAGTGCATGCAAGTCTTTGCACCTTGCTTAGTTTTAGCATAGCAGAGGATTGTCTGGTCTTTGGCCACCATACCAAAGATGCATATGTTATCCTGGGAATGACAACCATTTTGTATAGCCAGTGTACCATGCTGGGTCTTAGTCCCCATTTAATGCCGTAAGTACGTCTGGCAACTATGAAGGTCACCTCCGCTTTCTTGATCACGTGCTGGAGGTGTCGGTTCCAAGTTAAGCCTGGGTCTAGGACAACCCCAAGATATTTTACTTCATCCGACAGTCGTATTGGTTCACCTTGAAGCGTCAGAGGGCCAAGTCCTTCCCTTTTCCTTCTTCTGGTGAACGCAATTATCTGTGTTTTCGAAGGGCTAATATGTAGCCCTTCTTTTACAGTCCAGCCTGTTACTGCATTTAAAGCCATCTGGAGTCTGTCTCTGGTTGTACTGTTGTATTTACCTTGGGATAGAATTACCAGGTCGTCTGCATATCCTATGGTGTTGAATCCTCCTCTGTGTAGGGTTCTGATGAGCCCGTCCATGACCAGGTTCCACAGCAGCGGGGATAGTACTCCCCCCTGCGGACAGCCCCTGGTTGCACATACTGCCATTGTTTCCCCCATCAGAGTTGATTCTATGAGCCTGCTTCTGAGCATGCAGTCTATCCACCTGCAGCTCGTGGCATCGATCCCCAAATTCCTCGTCGCCTTAGCTATAGATTCATAGGAGGTGTTGTCAAAAGCTCCTTCTAAAGTGTACTATACTATACTATTGGAATTTTTCGAAAAAAAAAATCGATTGGTTTTTTTAACGTATTTCCTTCATTTTTGATGATAAAAAGTTTATTCAAAAACGATTTTGTAGGGTTTTTCAAGAACTACAAGGATCTGTAAGTTAAATCTCTTTAAACCCTTTCGTTTTTAAATGGGGTGAGTTTAAAGGGCTAAAAAAAGGTGGTGCTCGTGCGTAAATGGACGTTTTAAACGGCTTTCTACTTTAAGCCATAATTTTTCGAAAACTATGAGTTTTAAATTGGTTAAACTTCTTGGACATATTAACCATACATGTACAAAGAGAATTGCACAAGGGTAAAAATCAACTTTAATTGGTAGGGTAGTTAGGGGGTTGTTTTCACCGATTTTTTTGTATAAAAAATTAAGTACTGACATTATTTTTGTCATAATTCACTCAATTTTGATGCTACAGACCTTTTTTTTAAAGGAAGGTCTAATTATACTCTTTGGAAAAGATTCCATGATTTTTCTACGAAAAATGCATCATTTTTCCGGTATTGGACTTTGAATCTATCACATTTTGCATTTGGGAAAAAAGTTAATCATTGATGGGCCATATCTCGGTTTGGTATTGGTTTTAGAAAAATTATAAAAAAAGGGTTTTGCTTGTTTTTTTTAAAGCTACAATTTCTCTTTCCACAGTTTTTTTTTTAAAATGCATAATTTTCGAGTTATCCGCGAAAAACATATCAAAAACGTCGATTTTTTCCTTTAAAAAGCGTTACTTTCAATCGCGAATAACTTAGAGAATATTGATTTTACAAAAAAAATGTAAAGAAAATTTTTTGTTTAGAATCAGTTTTTCAATCGATTCCTGTGGTTAAAATGTAATAAAAAATGTTTACCCCCGAGATGGGGTGGCAACCACCCCCAAGGCTTAAGCGCTCTCCAGTTCGACATAGATTTTAATCCTTGGGCTATCACCTACCTTCTGTTAAAATTTCGAGTCAATCGATGCTGGACGAATAAATTGCCAGGTGAAATGCTTCATTCCCTGTACTACTGTGAAGGTATCTAAATAATGGATATCTACAAAATGATGGATAGCTCGACTACTTTTTTCCCTACTAATGCTACACATTAATAATTGAAATCGAAATATTGGCAATTCGTTATATACCTACATGATTATATCTTGACGGTATGACATCTCCAAACTATATATGAAGTTTACAGGTATGAATGAATTGAAAGCCATACATATTGATATTTTATTTATTCAAGATTTCTTGGAAATAAAACTACTATCTGTATATTATTCATAAATTATTATACAGAATATAATTAAAAAAAATGTTCAAAATTACTCTATTCACATAAAACTTCAAAACAAAGAAAACATAAAAACAGCAATTTGTGGATTAAACTATGGGGAACAGTTGGATGGTGGACGTGGATTCCATTGGGCTCCTTCGAAGAATAAACAAGGTAGTTGTTGTGCGAAGTCGATTAACAAAATACAAAAAATACAAACTGTGGTGAGCTTGCCAAAAACAGTTATGTTTTGCGTTCGGAGAATATATTATTCGATACATTCTTAAGATATAACCACAAAAAATTTATCAACAATATATTCAAAGATTCAATATTATGAAATTATCTTCTACAAACTACCTGAAGTTCCAGACAGCCCAATGGAATCTAAGCGCATGCAACACTCTAAAAACATTAGCAGGTCTTCAATATATCAAAACTTATTTATTTCAATCACTCCATCAGTTCACTTTTTGTCATCTATAAGTTTTATTGCACCATTAAATTGTTCCAAATTGATTTTCGCACTTATGTGAGCACTTATTACTTCATCGTTTGCTATTTCCAGACTGTCGTTAACTATACATATGTTAGACAAATACATGCTATTATTTTGCCCTTTTCAGTTTTTCAGATCCACTATGGAAACGAGAGAAGGGAGAGTAGAAGCCGAGATTTACTTGGAGGAGAACACTGGTGTATAGAAGAGCAGCAGTGAAGCTGAAACAAAATTATAAATTATTATCGGTAAATTGTCACAACACTACAAGCATTCTATACAAAGATGATTATCTTTGTATGGAATGTTTTCATGCCTGTATAACCTACCATTTTCAAAAATAGTTCCATCTTCACTGAATAAACTGAACTGGTTTCTTCATCATTGGTAATCACCGTCCACATTGTTTATGATTTATCTGAAAAACTAACTGCCACAAATGCTTTCTTCCACGCAACAGCATCCACCAAATCCAGTTACCTTAAAAAGTGAAATATATGATTCTTATGAAATACGTTCAGTACTCCTGTTTTCATCCTCCATTGTAATTGGCTGCAATAAAGTCATACCAGCAGAACCTGCAATACCATGAGTCATATGGGACGCTTATGAATTTATGCAATCAAAATGAAATCATTACATCATCCCCATAAAGTCATTGGTCTACCAGCATCAACACCGTTGAAAAAAAGAGCTTTCATAGCTGCATGGGATGATGTGAAGCAGCCAATGAGATTTTGAACTATCTCTTCACCTAGTAAGTGAGTAAGTGAGTAAACTTTATTCATCCTTAGACATACAGATTTATAGGACATGTCAATAAATGTAATCCCAAACACATGGAATTAGTTGATACTGTCACAGAGAAATTCAGTAACAGGTACTGTAATAGGCACTCTCCACAAACAAATTTTTCAATTTTTTTTTTTTTGGAAGAACCGATAGTTACAAAATTTATACGCTGTGCGTTAATGATTATACATAAAGTTCTATGCCCTGAAATAATGGACCAGTGCAGATGACTTTCTTCGTGGACAACAAAAATCAAATGAGGAGAAAGAAAAAAAAACTTCCTACAAAAATACAAGAACTAAAAATCCAACCAATTTGAATGCAGAGAGGCGCGTTTTAGTGGTCAAACGAGGTTTTGTCATTTCCGGCGAAAGTGAACTTCCAATCAAAGAATGTTGTATGGCAATGTTTCAGGTATTGAAGGGTTCAAAACTTTCGTATACATCATTTTCCACAAAACCTCAAAGATTCTGAGGAAAATCGAATGAGGTTTTCCCAGTCAAAAGATAATTTTCCATTCAATTTACAGGAGACTTACCTTCCTATGTCACATTTGAGCTGTAGTTTTTCCGAAAAAATTAATTTTTGCTAAGGTAATATTATCAAGGAACCGAAAAATTATCCATAACTTCAACTCAAAAAGTTAATGTGAAAATTTGCGATATTTACAAATTTACAGCGTAGGGTTTTCTTCGTTGAAACGTCTACTTTCTGATGGTGTGAGGATATATACATTTCATTGCAAATAAGTGCCAAAAACCGCGGAGAACTCCATTTCATTTCCTGTTTTCGGTAATTGTTAAATAGGGAATAGGGGAAATGAACAGTTGAGATCATCTATAAAATGAAAATATGATGTGGCATCAACAAATGTAATAGCTGGAAAATCTGTTCCGCAAAATGCAATGAGTATGCCAATATTGCTATAAAAAAGTGTATTCCATAAAATCACATTAATTCGATTTTCTTTGGAGAATGGGATACGTCTTCGGGCTCCATGTTCCCTAGGGATTTGTTTAGAATCACCCAATTCCTCGTTGTTTCAAGTTGTTTCTTAGACATTCGTACATTTTTCAAAACCATTACAATAACTGCAGTATCTAGTACTTTTGAGGCCTACATTTGTAACTGTTGCATCCTGCTAAGAAATTGCAGAAAATAGTTTTGAGAATTATACTAATATTCTTACTAAGTATGAGTCAGGACCGTTTTACAGAAGTGAAAATCATCTCAATTGAGCAGAGTTGATTGGTTTTTGGGACAGAGTGCGTGGAAAAAATGATTTTATTATAATTTTCCCATCACATTATATTGTTGTCACATCACATATCTCTTTTATAGATGATTTCAACTGTACCTTTGTCCATAAAATTGCCTATATTCAACAATTGCCGAAAAAATGAATTTCGTAAATGGAGTTTCTTTAGTTTCTCACGTTTTTTGACACTTTTTGACACTTTTTCACAAATCCATGCACCATCTGGAAGTGTACATTTCAATGAAGAAAATTCCATGAGTTCTGTAATATTCGAATATCAGGGATTCTCACGTTGGTTTTTTAGGCTGGGTTATTTTTTGGGTTTTTGTTAATATTACCTCCAACATTTTCTGTTTTCAAATTACAGCTTATTGAAGACATAGGTGGGGGACATTTTGTGGAGTTTATGGAGAAAAAAGGTTTTTTTCTACTACCGTGTGTAAAGTACGTACTTCAGACACATTTTCAAGTGCGTAAAACTTCATTTAACGCACTAGTGCGTAAAGAAAAAATTCCAATATGTATTTAGTTATAGATATCTAGTCTTATAAAAATATAGGTATAATAAACGGATATTAAATCTAAGTTTTTCTCATAAACTGGAGATAGAAACCTATAGAATTCGGTAAAGTAACCTAATAATTATTGTTAAATAATTATTGAGTACTGGAAATAATACGGTAAATAGGCATAAGTTGGCGGTGAGTGACTGACATTTCTTTGTGAATTGAATCTGACATTTAAAATTTAAATTGAGATCTTCCGACTATACCTAGGGTAAGCAATTGTATTTTATATTTAAGAATTGAATATTTTTAGAATACTATGATGTTATTTTACAACTCCTTAGAGCAGGCTAAAGGATTAAAATTTAATAACTGCACAAATTGCACTTTTGATATTCATATTATTAATAATTGAATTCGTTTGTTGTTTTGTTAATTTGTTCATATTTTGATTATAATTTCCAAATCATTTATAATATATCTTATTGGAAATTAATAATAGCGTTAAAGATTCTTCTAAAGAAAAATTTAACTACCTTTATGTATGTATGTATGTATGTAAAACACTATTAAACTTTTGTATTTTAATTAAATATTCGCTAGTAGAAAAAATATTGTATGCAATTCGTGTGTAAATACCTTTTTTCGACTAATGTGATCTACATTCGTCAAAAAAAAGGCTACTTTACACACTAGTTACATAAATAAATATTTTGCGCGAGGAAAAAAAATATAAACGAAAAACACAGATCATTCAATTTTTCTCAGAATCTTTGAGGTTATGTGGGAAATGATTTGTACGAAAGTTTCAGACCTTTTCAATACTTACAATATTGCAGTACAACATTTTCCGATTGGAGGTCAACTTTTACCGGAAATGACCTCGTTTGACGATTGAAACGCGCCCTTCTGCAGCCTCCTACATTTCACGTAGTTGGATTTTTAATTTCTGTAATTCTGACGGCAACTTCTTCCCTTCCTTATCATTTGTTTTCTGTAATTTTTCTCATTTCTCATTCCATAAGGGTCACAGTACCAATTTATTCGATCTGTTGATCTGTGCTTTAGAATAACTAACAAATTTAAAAATGTAATGTCATATCTATGATGGTCCAACAGTCGTTCTAGTTTACCACAATGGTCCCTAATATACAAAATAGTTTTAAACATAAAAATGCATGGGAAAGTTAAGAGTCCATATTCAAAAACTACGTCCCTGAATGGAATATTAAAATATTCCGCATAACTCTTTTTTGACCCATGATAATTTTATTAGCTTCAGAGGCATTCACAAAGAGCAAACCATTAAAAAAAATAACTATACCCAAGGCCAAGGCAGTAGTGAATATTTAACACAGCATGTAACGGTAGGGAGACCTTAATATGGGATATTGCGAAGTAATATTTATTCAATTTTCTACTTAAATAATTTGCGTGAACATCATAAAAAGTTCACAGACTTTTAGACGTTATACAGACATATATTTTAATACTGAATTTTAAGCTCTTCACTATCTTTTTTTTCCCTTTCAAATGAATGTGTGTCAGATTCAGAGGACATTGACATTACAGTAACAGTGTAAATATAACAAAATAGAGTCGAAATAAATAGTTACATTGTTAACTTATCTACAACTCATATTTTGGTACTAGAATCAATGTATTTCAAGTCATTTAGAACTGTTACGCGAGCTGCTGCATTAATGTGCTCAATTAGTGCCCCCAGTGAAATTTCCATATGATACGACTATGGCTCCTCCGCCGTATTTTCAAGAATGATCTGGAACACGTAACATCTAGAAAAACCCGGCGCATCCACCAAAACTTCGACTTCGAGACGTTTCTAGAACTACTATACGTACGAGTATAAATAGGCGACAAGCATAGCAGCGGAGTTAGTTAGTCAGTTAGTGTTGATACTGAAAGGAAGCAATCGCCACTCGATAAAGTGTTTATGAAGTGACTCTCATATAAATTATAGTTAGTGTGTTATATAAATTATTAAATAAGGACTGTATTTAAATATAAATCTGTAAATATAAATTAATTGTAAATATAAATTAGAATAAACGTTACATTGGTGTCACAAGTGGGATAATATAAATAAATAATTACGTAAAAATGGCTAAGAGACTATGCGACCTGAAAGTGACGGAACTAAAAGCAGAATTAGAAAATCGCGAGTTGGAAACGTCCGGGAAGAAGAGTGAATTGGTTGAAAGACTGAAAATAGCACTGGAAATTGAAGACTTGGATCCAGAAACATTCTTATTCAATGACGAGTCCTCCACCATAATCTCGTCAATATCTGCCATGAACGAGAAGATTTCTACTATGAAGGACGACATTTCTGCTAACATTTCCTCCATGGACGAGAATATTTCTAACATGAAAAATGATATTTCTTCGATGGAAAACAAAATGTCCGATATAAGAAACGAAATTTCATCCATGGAAAGTAAACTTTCGGCGGACATAGAAAATAAAATGTCGGACATGGAAAATAAAATTTCGACGGATATAAAAAATGAAATTTCTGCCGTGGAAGAGAAGATTAAAAGAATGGGGCAAGAAATGGAACAAAAAATCAAAGAAATCGAAAGGAAGACTAGTCATCACCCGGATATTACAACTAGGCAAGCCCCGAACAACGACGAACTGGCAGAGAAAGTAGAGTTGAAACCGAAAAGGGAAAACGATATTAACAGCCGAGTGAAACTGCCAACATTCGATGGTAAAACGTCATGGCCGAACTACCTTAAGCAATTCGAGGCGGCATCAAAGGCAAACAACTGGAGTGAGAAAGAAAAAGCGTTGAATTTAACTCTTGCCCTTAGAGGAGACGCCATGGATATCCTCCAGACCATTCCAGTGGAAGAGACCGAAGATTTTGAGCAACTTAAAAAGCGATTGAACATGAGATATGGCCTGGAACACTTGGAGCATCTGTACCAGTCGCAGCTGAAAAACCGCAAACAAAAACGCGACGAAACTCTGCAGGAATTCGAAGCAGACATTGCGAGGTTGGTGCGGTTTGCCTATCCATCGGCACCGGAGAATGTCATGGAATGTTTAGGGGTACAAACATTTATCGACGGAGTTCGTGACCATGAAATGCAGAGAACTCAACGCTTGGCTCGGCATAAGACACTGGTGGACGTACTCTCTGCAGCCTTGGAGTACGAAGCAGCTACACAGGCTTCCGGTGTATACGGCAAGGTGAGGGCTGTAGCAGACGAAGAAGTGGAGAACAAGCTTGACCAGCTCGTCAACATGATGAAAAGCATCTCAAATGGAAAATCAAAAGCTGTGAGATGCTGGAATTGTGGAGAAATGGGACATATACGCAGTTCGTGCAAGCGACCGAGAACTGCTACAAACGAAGACGCCCAGCAGGAAAACTAGGAAGGGTCGACCTTCAGAGGGCAGCTTCGACCCAAAGACCTTCCAAAGACCCTCTCATTCTAATAGCATCTCTGAAATGTCGCGATGATAGTGTATACGTGGATGGTGAAGTTAATGGTAGGAAGTATATACTATTGGTGGACACTGGAGCAACGAGGACTATTATTCGCCCCGAGACTGTCAACACCCGGAAAAGACTTTTACCAACGAGATTGCGACTCAGGACTGCCACAGGTGAAAGCGCCAATGTCCATGGAGAACTACCGGTGCAATTGGGAATTGGCGGAGAGAAGTTCACCCACACTGTCGTTGTCGCTGATATCGAAGAGGACATAATACTCGGAATGGACATTATGAACCTACATGGCTTCCAGCTAGATTTCAAGAACCGAGTGATTAGATTAGGTTCTGAGGAAGTATTCCTTCACCCACACGAGGATAAGAATGTTCAGGTAGCCGTACAGGAGGATACAGTTGTACCCGCAAGGAGTG
>CAJUYG010000450.1:71701-130198 GCA_910591675.1 Galerucella calmariensis
ATAAATTATTAAATAAGGACTGTATTTAAATATAAATCTGTAAATATGAATTAATTGTAAATATAAATTAGAATAAACGTTACAGAACATTCGGTCCGGGAAATTCGGAATTTATGGTAGGGTAATGCATTTGTTAAACCGATAATAAATAATTTCAGTTTTCCCAATGTTCACTATCAATGACGGCGCCATAGGACGAAGGACTCTAATAAATATTCTAGTGCACTCTCTTGGACTATTGCGTCGATTAGAATGATTCATGCAATACAAGGTCAGTACGACAAGTAGTTTAATTTAAAAAAGAATGAATACCTAAACGTGAGAACAATAGAAATAATATCTCCTACAATGAAACCCTTAATAAGTGGGAGATGATTAATATTAAACTGGAAAGGATACTAAACTTATTTTAAGTGAGGTTATCGAAGTATAAAATATCTGATCTTCGATAAAAACCATGAGCTTATGTTTATATCAATAATAATACGTTGGTGATATTATAATTATAGTAAAAATCAGGTTTTTTTCATTCATCATGAAGATTTAACTGAGGGAACTGCAACCTGAGGGTAAGAGTCGAAATTCTAATAATATTAAAAGGTAGCCGGAAATGAAGGAATGAAATGATAAAATAAACAATTATACAAGAAGCTTGATATTTCCAAACTGAATATGAATATGAAAACAATTACTTAATCAAATAACATAATAATATATAACAATATATTCATATACTATATTTATACTTTTTATAGCTTATGGAATAGTCCGTTGCTATAGATAACTTCTCCCACTCCTTCAGCTATTGCCATAAGCTCTGCTCCAGTTGTACTGAAGCTACATCCTCAATCAATCTGCTAGCGAAGTGGCACTTCAGCACGCGTGCTGCAGAACGGATACCCATCCTCAATCCTGTCAATTCAGTCTGCCTGATTGTTATTGCACATGCGCATTTTCTTTGTTATTAAGGTAACGAGGTAATTGAAAAGTTCAACCCGTGATTATTCTGGTGAATTAAAGAAGTTACTACTTATCAAAGACAACAAATTAATATGATTACGATTTTAGAAAATAATGTATGTTTGTTTAAAAAGATAATAGAATAAAATAGGGTTAGGGTACCTAAATTATTTTTCCCATGATTAAATGCGCATGACACAATTCGGCACGCACCGAATAAGCTTACAGCTTGCAAGCTTGCACTTCCAAATCGGCGCGCATGTCAGCACGAAATTGACTTGAGGATTCTTACGTTTAAACGTCATTGTCCCAGCACGCGTGCCCAAGTGCCACTTCGCCACTAAATTGATTGGGGATGCGCCTTAAGACAACATATTTTTGCTTCCTGGACTGCTAGATTCTAGAATTTTCCGGTTTCAAATCCTTTTAAAATAGTTCCTATATGTAACTTTTTTGGTCAGGAGTGATTGTTTCATTTGATCTTACCCTGATAACCCGCATTCCACTTAGTTCCCTTTTCGTTTTCAGCATAAAGCAAAAAGTTTTCCTGTCAAAATTATCAAGGGAAATAAGGCAATACTTTGCTCCATCCCATGGAGTCTCTTAAATTGGCCCTATATTGTCGCTATGGATGAGCTCTAATAACTCATTTGCTGTTCTCGAAGTTTCACAAGGAAATTAATGAACAGTTCACTTTCCTTCAATCCATTGAATACAAGATTTACTATTTTGGGAAATCGCATACTTCCCAATGCTTAGTCTATTCAAGAGGCATAAACGTTTATGCCATATCATGTAATCTGAATAGTGGCAGATAACGCCCTAACTGGTTCTTCATTGCATCTGACATCAACTCAACCCTTTTAGTCATAGCGATCACTGGCAGAATGTCTGTATTGATAAGAGTTACATATGACGTGATGTGGCGCCTGAGTTGATTGTCCAATCATATTTCGAAAACGTTGATAACATTGCAGTATAGTAAGTTGTGTTTCATTATTGGTTCCCATTTGAACTCTTATCATTATTTTAACGTTCCCTACAACCTGGTTTCTCGCTTCATGCTGAAAACGAGGAGTGAAGTGAGTGAGTGAAATAGGGGTTATTAGGGTTAGATCAAATGGAACAATTACTCCCGACCATGAAAATTCTAGAATCTAGCAATCTGAAAATCAAAAGAGTATTGCACCCAGTACAACTTAAGTATAGGACATGGCAATAGCTGACGGAGCAAAAGAAGTTATGAACGTCAACGGAGTATTCCATGAGCTATACAGAGGATGTGAATCAATTGTAAACCATAATAAGAATTAAGGAATGAACAAGATTTTGTATTATCCAGTGTTCCACAATCGTACAAAACACCTTCATTAAACATCATTAGGGGAGTGTTGAATCCCTGAAGGATGAACCCAATGTCCACAGTTCAGTAGTTGAGACGTTTTCCGTTGTAACACAAATTGTTGATCAAGTGTTACGTAACCAATGGATTTTAGTTGACATTTCAGCCATTGGTTTCCGTTTTTTCACTTATAGTTATTAATTTGGTTTCATGCTGTGTGTTTTAGTGTTCTTAATTGTATTTGGCCTGTAAAATGAGCGTTCAGTCGATTACTTCAAAATTCTCCATATAATGGGTGAGTTTCCAGAAGCTGTGGAAATCATTTCCAGCTTGAACAACTCTCGAAAGTCTTTATTAACTGTGGGTTCTTGTGGATCCAATTTCCCCAAATCGTACTTATTATTCAGCAGGATAAAAATATATACTCCCATAAATTATTCTCATTCCATCAATGAACATTGAAAAAACTATGAAACGTCAAACGCGAATGTGAATTGTTGAATTTAAACAATCAGATAGAGCAAGTCAAATTGCATTGTCCCGTGTTTGAACATATGAACTAAAATTTCTTGTTATAACAACCTTTTGAAGTTAATCAATGGTTAACTATAACAATAGCTTCACCACCCCAGTTACAACATAACCTATGTACGTGAGCTGGTCGAGAAAAAGGTATCGGTAATTTATTTACCTACCTAAAAAACGCCAGCTGATATATTGACTGAACCATTGCTCAGACCAAATATTCATTTTGTGCTGAACAATCAGGATTAAGAAAATCACATTGATTTTATTGATTTCCATTTGGATTGAGATTGAGTGAGGGTGTTAAAATATATAGCTGGTAATCTAATTCCGAATATTTTTTTAGTCAGCTGTTGTTTCAATGTCTGAGGATAATTTAGTCAATTTATGAAATATGGGATGCAATAGATATTCTCCTACTATAATATTATTGTACAATTTCACCACTGTAATAACAATTATCAGTGGATTAGTTACAATTTATGGACTTTTTACAGTATCAACTGAAAGTTAAAAGCCTCCATATCAATCCAATTAAACCTTCTCAACAAAGCACCCGACACACATTCTTCGCTCTCCTATCGACCCACCGAAACGTATGATCGATGAGAAAAATGTTCGTGTTAAGGGACCTCGACAAAATGATGTAGCAATAAAAAACCTATTACCATGTGCGGTATCAATTAATCCGAACGATTTGAAACCCGGGATTCATATTACAATGCACAAAAAATACCATTTACTGTATAAATAACTGTTTCCCAAACTCAAATTTATGATATGCCACGTTTTTGAATAAAACCCTCTTATATCTTTTCCAGTCAGCATGCCTCGAAAACAAACATTAAAACTTTCTATTGGAAAAACAATAGTCTTAGCAAAAATTATGTCTTTCGATTTCTTGGAAAATTTTCCTGTTTGACGGAAATAAGCAGAAATTTATTTTTATATGAATTTGAATGAGAGAATAGTTGTTTAAATTCTAATTATGCAGAAAAAAGCTACTGATATTGGCCAATACTTTTTTATGGAAATGTTGTCAGAATTAAGGATATCTTATTGTATAGAGCAGAGGCTATCAGTGTCGTATCAACTAGTTGATTAATTCACTTGTTCATTCTAATTTAAACACCAAAATAATGCTCCAATTGAGTGACCTGAATGGCGTTGACAGGAAAATGTATGGTCTCCAAAAGTAGAATAGCGGACCATCTCAAGTTTTCTAGGAGAACTGTACTCCTACTAGTGGTGTTTCTGTGCATATATAATTGATTCATATGTTGGCTTCAAGCTACTTCCAATACCTACTTCCAATAATACCTACTTCCAGTTCAACTGATCTTCCAAAGTTCAATGATTTTGCCCTAGGAGTGATATTTGTGGAGGTCTTTATAAGAATAGTCACTTTCTTGACTTTGTAATACGAAGAGCAGCTCAAGAAACGCATGAAAGGAACAAAGACGAACAGTGAATACACATCGCTCGTCATAGCAGCATTTCAGGTAGTAGCCCATTGAGATAAGATCACCAAATAACTAAACTCCAGGCATTAACTGAGGAACTGAGCTCTTGGGAAGAATGGACAAATGAATCCGCCAATTATGCTATCAAAAAGCATACCGTTGTGTGGTATACTGATGGAAACCAAATGAAATAAGGCTGAAATAAGCTAGCGGGATTAGTCACAGTGCCTTCAAAGTGAAATTGAGAAAGGAAGGAAGATAGACGCAGAGTATACGGTAACGTTTATCCTAATTTATATTTACAATTAATTTATATTTACAGATTTATATTGAAATACAGTCCTTATTTGATAATTTATATAATACACTAAGCACACACTAACCAATTTATATGAGAGTCACTTCATCGAGGCGCGATTACTTTCTTTCAGTATCAACACTAACTGACTAACTCCGCTGCGATGCTCGTCGCCTATTTATACTCGCACGACTTGTTCTAGAGACCTCTCGAACTCGAAGTTCTGGTGGATGCGCTGGGTTTTTCTAGATGTTACGTATTCCAGATCATTCTTGAAAATAAGGCGGAGGAGCCATAGTCGTATCGTATGGGAATTTCACTGGGGGCACTAATTGAGCACATTAATGCAGCAGCTCGCGTAACAATACTATTAGAAATATCTTCCAAAACTCAACCAGTTCAAGTTATTTTTCGAAAAGCATTCCAAACTTAGTCGACACATATGCAGCATGTGTCAAATGTATTTCACTACTTCCAGGAAAAAGTGCACATACTCACTGATATAATAGCATCATTTCTTACTGAAGAAACTTCTCTGCCAGGGCAAACCCTAATTAAATAATTGCGAAAACCAAAACATATCTTGCACTCCATTGAAAAATTGAAATTAGTTTTGTGCTTCGCGCCCTTTTCAATTCATTTATTTAACGCTGGTTATTTTTTATAATTATTTTTTGCGCAAATCGATCTTTTTTGTTTATTCACAGCATTGGTTGTAAGGTCGGTAGGTTGTGTTTACTGGTTTCTAAGTCTAACACGTCGGTAAGTGATTCACTTACCGTTCAGACGTCGGTAAGTGAATCACTCACCGACATCTTAGCCCTACATACATTTAAGTGGTCGTAAATAATGTATTACTTCATTCATCACACAAAAGGAACAAACAAATAAGAAGATTGATATTTTTTTAATGAACAGAATCGAACAGAACAATATAAAAAGTGATAAATAGCATGAAAACAATTTCACCAAAATGCAAATTGTATTTTAAACTGATCGAGAAGTATAAATGTCACTTCTGACATCTCGTTCATTTCGAAGATATTTAAATTATTTTATTCGAAATTCGAATATTTCAATACGATCACGCAAAAAATGGTATAAGCATTTCGAACGTTAAGGGTAATACCGGTCTCCAGCAAAATTGGAGGCTTCGCTACGCTCAGCCTTCAAACATTGCTGTCGACTGGTAAACAACCCTTACCGTTCTTGATAATTAATATACTATAGTTTGCTACTCCCCCCTTTTGGTGAATGATTCGTTTATTTTCCTTAACCAGGAAACTCATTTTAAACCGATTCGGTAAAAAAGTTCATGTACTTGAAAACACATGAGGTCACATACGGTATTTATGTAAATATCTAAGTCCAGAAAGGTTTATAAAGCACTCAAAAGATAAGATTAAATAATAAATAACCAGCCTTGGCTTGTATACATGGAAAATTCGACCGTACGACACGGAAAATAAAAATTTCTCATCAAAAGACGACGGGAGAAACTTTTCCGATAAAAAAGAATCTCGAGCCGCACTGAAACCGAAAGTATTCTGAGTTTGAATGTATTATTAAGTCGATACTTTACTCAAGGAAGAAAACACATTTCATTTTATAGTTAATGTAGCCAAGTGGCAAGCTATGGAATATATCAACATCGAAGTATAATTTTACTTTTTATTCAAACTATTTTCATTCTCAAATCAGACGATGGAATGGAAAATACATGTCTACAAATAGTCATTTGACAAGATTTGGAAGACCAGACGTTCCGTCCACGTCGGGATTAGATCGGATGTTCAGTTGTTCAAGTTTTTAGATCTGTTGTGCCCCGGTCCGGCGCTTTCAATAAACTCCACCAGCTTTGAGACTGAATCTTCTCTGTAGTGATTTGACAGTTGTTTTTTTCATCTGCTGCGGAGAACCACATATTTGTCAACCTATCGCAATGGCAATGTAATGTGAAGATTGTCAACCTTGGATTAAAAATATTTTCCACGGAACAATTTAATAGCCAAACTTTTAACCTGACCCAATCCTTATACTCAATCAGTTACAGTATCTGGGAATTTTGAGTTTGTTTTTATCCCAAAGATATAGTGAAAAGAGAAATGTGGAGACTGGGTAATATGAAGTGGAATATATTCACCTTTCACGCTGGTATCTCTAAGAAAACTGGAAGTTGATTGCTATGAAAATAAGTCTGACAAAACACTTACCTAGATTAATCTATCGGAAATCATAGAAATGACTCGTGTGCCGCCGTGTCCGGTTCAGGTACCTTAACTTCTTCGCCATCAGCTTCGATATATTCAACACCCTCTTCGTAATCCATATGGCACCTATTGATGTGGTGGTCCGGATCCCCGTATTGACTGTGATAAAATTCTTCTCGCATCATGTGGTTCAGGCTACCACAACGGCAGTACAAAATCGCCTGAAACAAAATGGAACCTTCAACCAATGAAGCTCACAAAAGCTTTTATAATGAAATTAGGAGTTGAACATGGAGAAGGAATTTTCCCGTTGTTCAACTGTGTTGTGCGTTTTGTTGTTCTGTTTCTATTTATAGGTTAACCGTTCACATTTGACATTGGATGAAAGTCTCACTAAATGTTGGGTGAAATAATGGATAATAGGAGAGCGAGCCAACGAACTCCATTCAATTGGAAGAGAATTTCAAGGAAAAAACCAATTTAAATGAGCTACAAGCAATTCATTTCCTCAGCTTATAAAAGCAGGTTCTTTGTCAAAGGAGGAACATTAAAATGGAATAAGATCCGACTCACTTCAAAAGTCGATCATGTTTCTTAAAGTCTGTTGATTCCCCGCACCTTCTCACCTTCTAGTAGAAAAACGGCTTTTTTTTATTTACATAATATAATATAATAATCTACTGTATTATTGGGGACTACGTCACAATTTGGGATGGTTGAAAATTTTCCTCTTTCCCGCTACTTCCTCGGATTAATTTGGAAGAGGTAAATGGTATAAACACTATTCCACAAAATTCCTTCGTTTATTGCACAATATGTGAGTTTACTGCATCCAGAAAAATACACAGGTCACACGTTTCGACGTAGGCACTTCGGCATCACTTCTAGTTGTTTCGGGAGGTAACCCAATCAATAGTCAGTAATGGTTTTTGCAACGGGCGAATTCTAGCAGTCTCTTAACCCACTTTCAACATCATAATATGAGAATCAAGCAAAAATGAAGTCGACTGTTCCAAATATTCACCATTCGAATGATGCTTTATCCATAAATCAAACAGAAACAAACATGACTGGATCGAAAATTCACATTAATCAACCACACGATATTCACATTGGAGAATGGAACTGGAATTCATAATATAATTTTCAATTTTTCCTGATATTATTGTGTATCGGGTGGCCAAAAACGGAAGCAAATTTCGGTAACTATTTGTCGTAGAGACTTGCGGTAAAAAAAGTTGCTCTATTGAGTAATTTGTCTGACATTTTCCGACCTCTCTATTGAAATAAAAAGATGGGGGTAGTTTAATATGATATTTGAAGAAACTGCTGTAGCTGCTAACTGACAAACCGGGTTTTAACAAACTTGGTCCTGTTGGTAAATTATTTATTGCTCCCTTACCAAACCAAGCTCACCTGTGGGATGTCTGGTTTTTAGCTATGCCTCTGAAGCTCGTTTTTTTATATTATAATAGATATCTCCAAAAACCCTAGAAAATAAGATGAAGTGATGTGACATTTTCCCATAAAAATGTGTTTAAATGATACCTGAATAGACTAGTGGAAACCGTATCTCGTGGAAACCGTATCTCGATATCCCATTCCTAGCCTGAATTATCGGATAAATAAAATTCCGCTACTGAAAATTCCAAAAAGACGCTATTAAATCGTTATTTATCCTCATTTATTTGTCTTTTCCCAAAAATCAGTTGTGAGATTCCCTAATTTCATAGTATTTGAATCATGAGTCGATTTTGAAATGAAACTCGAACTGCCTTCCATCACACTCAATGCATTGTTGACACCGCTCATTCGTAGACATCACAGCAGCTTTAGATTATACTCTTGATAGGCTACGAATGGCCTTTTGTATCCGTATTTTCATGTCGTCTTTCGTTGTTGATGGTGTTTGGTGAACAAACCTTCCAACCCACCCCATACATAGAATTACAAAAAAGGTTAATCTGGGGATCAGGGGACCAAGGAAATAGACCTTCTCGACCAATCATCCTCCGGCGGTATATTCGATCTGAATGGTCTCGCACATTTATCCATAAATGTGACTCTATTTCTTGAAGATTCTCAAAATTTTTTGTCATTATATGAAAAACGCGCTTTATCATCATTACTCATAATCAGACATATCACAGGTAAACTTAGTTTGGTGAAACAGTAAATGCTTTTCCTAACAAGAAAAACTATGTTGAAAGCCCTTGTATCGTTTAGGAGTTACATCTGTTTATTGAGAAAACATTGAATCACCTCACACCACTTTATTTCAAAGATACGTCTAGAAGAGTCGAAAAGAGTCACTCCAAGAGTATTAGATTTTTGAAATATGGAACTTGAAGCTGGCTATAATTTTTATTGTTAACTTCACTTGGTATGATAACATACCTTGTGAGCTTCATCACACTAATCAGTCACCCTTATATAATTCAGGAAAAGCAACAAGAACTCGAGGTGAAATTGAATTTGAATATCACAGAACAGCGGATTTGGAGAATACTGTCAATATTTTCTATCAGAACATTTTCATGCGAATAAATGGGCATTCGTATATTTTCACATCTGATACGTAAAAATCAGTGGGAAGATATTACTATTCGACATTAGGATGTTGTCAGGATTTACGCAATGAGAATTTTGAGTATATCATCCACTGACATTCATTTTTTGCGTGTTCTGCTTTACAAACCAATAAGTATTACAAATGAAGCTTTCAGTGTGTTGGGACGAGTTAAGGTGATGATATGACTTCATTATTGTTGTGTGTTTTGAATTTTGTAATAAATTTGTGGACCATAATATTTTGTAATGGGAAGGCAGTGACTAATTTTTTACTGGACTGCAATTGTCGCTCGTTTTTTTATCACATTCCAACAACACTGTAGTCTACTATCAAGGAAAGCGTTCTATTGCTTACTTTGGAAATGTTGCTAATAAAACGCGTTTGGTGTTACTTCTTTAGGATTAAGATTATCTCAATTCCAGATTATGTTCCAATTAGTTTTGTTTTCCTGTGTATCAGAGCGTTAACAGCAATTTCAATAATAGATCATTAGAAAACAAACTGCTGATGCTACCCTTATAATGCAGTATCTCAATCATTAAAAAATTCTCTTCCCCTTATTGGTTACCAAACTTGACAACATTTGAATGAAATACTAGCTACACATTTATGCGCACTCAGTTGTATTTAAGCACTCTCTTTGATGGACTATTCCACTATGATCCTGTTTCTTGCCGTATCTTGCCTGTATTGTTCAGTTTTTGGATATAATATTAGTAGGTATTAACATTTTTGTTATTGCTTTTGTTAGTTTTGAGGATTGAAAATGAGACATTCTCCATATTCTCAATTTACTTGTTTATACATTTTGTCGGGTAAATATTGTTATTCAAAACTGACTTCAGTTAAGTTTTCTCCTTTATAAATTCGTAATAATGAAACAAATTATGTAGTTTGATACCCTGTAGACGTTTTATTAATAAGAATATCAAAAAATGGTGAAAAATGTTGTTCTCAATTTCAAATTTCATGGATCTTTGTCCCTCATTTATATTTGTTGAAAAATCATTCGGAGGCCATTTCTTCAAGTGCACAAGTGTCGTCTATATATCTTCACCAGACAATTGGTTCCAATGTTTGATTATTTACTTTTTGTTCTTCAAAATTTCACATGGAAGTATTTGATAAAATTGGCAAGAAGCAAGAGCAAGACTAAGGAGCGTGTACTCAGTCGAATTTCATTCTAGTACACTATGGTACTGTTGGAATGTGATAGAAAAAAAAATTGTTTCACACTTTATCAGGGATGTTATCTCTTCCAAATGAACCTTTGAGAATGTAACAACAGATTTTTTGCAGTATTAGGACCGTTTCCATGATATGTTAGTAACGTCGACTTTATGAAAGGGGGCTTTTGGGTAAAGTGTACTTCCCAACTGTCGTGGAGTGGGTTTAGTATCGAAATATTTTTTTGTACACTCACATGTATATTATCCATTTTCTGCATAGTTTACAGAATGGAAATGTAGGCCATATCGGTTAACTGAGCGAATATGATTTCATATACATTCTAGAACGTATATGAAATCCACCAATCAGCATTCTCGTATAGTACCCGTCACACATCTTTTTTTTTTCAATTTAAAAGGAACGTCAAAATAACTTGTCGAAAAAATTCTCTCCTAGAAGCACTGGATCAAGAAAATTCATTCACAAAAATAAAGTCAAATAAAATACTCCGTATAAATTAACAACAAATACTAAGAACAGATAATTATTCTGCTCGATATTGATAACGACATCAGGTAGACGCATTATCAGCTACAATATGGCAGGAACATTGATAATTTGCAATAATATTGTCAAATATTTTGAAACCGTATTGCTTAGTAACAGCCCAACTCCGGAAGCGGAAGGCTTTTACCTCAAAGCAACATCCTTGAGGAGAGTTATCGCAAAATTATTGCAAATTATTGATGTTCTTGCTATATTATAGCTGAAAATGAATTTTATGATATCAGCGTCTACTAACATTATCACTTTTGTGCTAATGATTGCAAAGAAAATTATGGAGGGCGGCATAAAAATGCGAATATCTCGAAAACCAGTAACTTTTAAGTCTAATGATGGGTATACCTTTTTGTCGCAAAAATGATGCGGTTTCAATAATTCCCAATAATTAGAGGGATACTGTTAACGATACATGAGTTAATCGCACAGTTATACCAATTACATAGCTTTTGTGGAGTCCTCTACATCGAAATGGATAATATACCTATTATGATTTCCCAGGTACTGGAGCCCCTATCTTCAAATTTTCACGTTTGTATCTTTCTTATTATCAATATTTTATTGAAGGAAGATTGTTATATTTTTAGGCCAAGAATATTCCATCTCACTTTGGTCCATTACTCACGGACCACCTGTATATTTTCAGCCGTTCTCTCATTTCATCATCAGAAGAGGTACTTGAGTCCCGGAATAGATTATTCTCGATATAATTTCGTTTATATTGTGACAGGTCATTTTGTTTTGTTGCATGATGTTCGAGGTTAGATACCGTTAAGAAGTATACTTTACCACCATAAATGACAGAATTCGGCACTTACTGCTCAAGTCGTCTTTACATTGGTTTGACTACTATGAAACCCTATTATGACGTTGAAAGTCTTGCCTAAAAATGATTATAACACGCCCCTTATACTTCAAAATACAATTGACTAGTTGTCGAATTTTTTAGTAAGCGTGAGATAGGGACCATAATGAAAAAAAAGCAACTTAATTGTGAACTGTAGCTGGAACGCTACCATAACGTTGAATTGGGGCACATATAGAAGATTGTGGTCTAATTTCCCAAAATAATTCACAAAAAGAATAAGGAACATACATAAGATATTTGAATTCTGGATTTTTAATAAATCTTTGAGATAACCAGAAAATCCAATTTATTCCGTTTCTTCTCCACACTGTATGAATTTACTGAAACTATCAAATATTTGCTTGTCAGATATTGTAGAATAATCGCAAAGTTCATAAAACTTGTAATATGTGTTCCAAAGGACCCTGAGTGTCTCTGTGTAAGTAAATATATGATTACAGTCCACATAGATATGTAAATTAATAGTTACTTACTTGAAAAGGTTTCCGAAAATCCCTGTTAAGCGTAGCATAGATTATGGGATTGAGCAAACTGTTTGCATAACCCAACCAAAGGAACAGAGTTGCTAGCGTTTTCAAAGCATTCGTAGTTTCTAAAAACGGCCTGACGAGTGCCAAAACGAAAAACGGCAACCAACAAAACGTGAATGCACTCATTATTATACCTGTAACAAAAATATGCATAAGATATTGTTGAATTCATGCATTTGAAAAGATTGTTTCCTATTTTCAATTGATCTGGTTACTTTTTCACCGACAATATGACTGGAAATGGCATGGAAATCGCTATGCCGAACGTAGAACGCTTCTATCTCCACGTTAAGACAAGAATGGTAGTCCAAGAGCCCCAGCCAAAAAAGTAGGTTCTAAAAAAAATGTACGGGAACAGGTGATTTTTTCCTAAATATGTTCAGGGGTGTCCCCTGAATGTAAATCCAAGTCATGGACAGGGCTTCACTTCAGCCGCCATGTTGAAAATCACGTTTTATTGAATATCTCGCGAACTGCACATCGTACGACAAAAGTTGTGAATATTTATATTGTAGAAAATAATATATGACATCTTTTTTATTCGAAACTTTTTCTTAAATAACGCATAGGTTTTCGATGACAGCGCTCCAAACTATTTTCAATATGGTTTTTGCTAAATATTTAGTTAATGGTGGATGATAAATTAGAAATGATGAAAACTTAATTGTAGAGCATGAAATTTTCTATAAATTTTATCGTAAGCTTTTTCCCGTAGAGTTTATAATTCAGGAGCTATTACGCTATAAATGAGATTATAACGAGATTATAATGCTGTATATTCATCATGCGCTAGGGTCGTTCCCTCGCCTGTTTGTGACTTGGCGTTAAACGTATCGGTCACAGGGCTGTAAGCATGCGCAGTAACTACATGTGGTCAGATATGAAGGGAATTGTATATATTTTTCGAATTGTTTGTTATGATTCTGTTCTTTCCAATATATTATGTTGCGTCTAGTTTTCTCTCGTTCGGAGGCAGAAGAGACAGATTCACAAGGCGTCGAGTGTCTTCCGTCGACATCGAAAAAAATAAGACTCGCCCCGTGGAATAATGCTACTTTTTATATTATAACAAATGTCTGAGTCCGTTTTTTTGAACATTCGTTAAATTTTTTTTCTTTCAGTGATTTCGACAGACAGGGAAAATAAAGTGCAGACGAATATACACAGTATTTTACAAAATTTGCAACAATTGAAACAGGTTAGCGATTTTTTGGAAAACCCTGATTAACGTTATATTTAAAAAAATAAAAAATTCAAATGAAATACCAACCTTCATATTCTTCTATTAAAAAAAATCATTTTCAATATTACATTATATTATAATATACAATACAAAATAATACTGTTCGTGTTCAATATGAAATAGCATAATACAAGCATAATGTTAATTAATAATAATAATAAGATCAAGAATAACAATATCAATTCTTTCGATGTAGCGTATATTGCTTTTTGCTACGTTGACAATCTTTCATAATATGATTATATACCGTTTTAAGCAACAATAAAGTTCGATGAATCATTAGTTGTTCTCCACATTATTTATAATTTTAATTGATTTGGTACACAGCTGTATTGACATTTTTTTTAACACTTCTTGCTATTTTATGCGTTATGAAAAAATGGTTTTGATATACAACGAGCAATATTGCCACTGATAATGTACGAGGTGCAAGTTTTACCAAGCTGCAGCTCCTAAACTATAAGTGCTACGGGGAAAAAATCACAATGAAATTTATAGGAAATTTTATGATCTACAATTCAGTTACCACCATTTTCAATTTATCATTGACCATTAACCAAATATTCAGCAAAAACCATATTGAAAAAAGTTTGGAGCGCTATAATCAAAAACCTATGCGTTATACAAAAAAAGTAACAAATCAAAATATGGCAAATATTATTATCTACAATATTGATCTCCACAATTTTTGTCGTATGATGAGCGGTTCGCGAGATATATCTCAGAATGTGTTTTTCAAGATGGCGGCTGAAGTGAAGCCTCCCCATGACGCCAACTTGGATTTACATTCAGGGGACACCTCTGAACATATTCAAGAAGAAACATACCTGTTCCCGTACATTTTTTACAAAAAATACGCGGCTCTTGGCCTATGGAGAGACATGACGAAAAGACGCAACAAACCGTTATGCGTATATTTGTAACGAACTGTATAGGTGGGAATACCGGTAAAAAATTATCAGACTTGTATCTTGTATATTATATAAAGTAATATTCACCTAACGTAGTGCTGGCCTTCCTTTCTTTAGCCAACTGAAACCGCAATTTCTTCTGATGACTGGTAGTGCTAGGTGATGTCTTCAATGTAGTTAGTAATGTGGATTTATGGTGCTTTGAATGATCCCTCGAACGTTTTGAGACGGGATGTTTGTTTGATAGCATTGGGCATTGCGATTCGTTGCTGTGACGAGACTTGAAGCATCTACCTAAAGTTGTTTTATCTAGGCTACACTGTAACAAAATAATTACTTCCAATATATTTTCGGGAAATCGTTTCTTAACTACATGAAAAGCTGGATCACTACGCTTGACTCCACAACGATAAATAAAATAGGAGAGTTAACCTATGTATAACCCGTTGACACAAGCTGAACGCCAATTTTGTTTGGTATTAATTTTCCAGGTCTATTTTGAGAACAGCTCCCTGAGTTAGCGTGTACAAATGACTCGACTTTTGCGGCATACCGTGCCACTAGCGAGTAATCATATTGGTACCTTTTTGTTGGTTACTTTCCCAATTACTCACTATTATTATTTAATTCATTGATTTTCACACTTATATCTTTCTAGTTCACGAAAATTCCTTCCTGGTGAGGAATTACTGCAGCTCCTGTAGGAGCCGTTAGTGGAAGGGCAGCGTTTGACTCCGGTGATGATTCCGACAAAGAGTAGGAGCGAGCCCATTATCAACGATAATAATTAAAGTGACAGCGAGCTGTCTGGTGATGAAGTTGGAGCTACATTTAAGTGACTTTTTGGATTTTAATGTATTTTTGGGACAGGGCAGAAAAAAAAGATATATTTTTGTTAAGTAGACCACAAGTCGCACCAACGAAGTACTCGAACCTGATGAAAAAACTTGATGAAAGTGCGAAATGCTAGTTATGCACATGCCTTTTTTCGATTTTTATCCTCACCAATGATGTATAAAATCGTTGAATACACCAACATTTTTTATATTCAACCAAAACAAGCATCCGAAGCATTCACTAGGGAGAGATTTTGCAAAGAAACTTGCCGATCTGAAATAAAGGCACTATTTGGAGTTTTATTTATATTGGAAATGAATTGGAGCTGCATAACGGATAAAGATGGAAGGGAAATGGAAATGGACTAACAATATGCAGGGTGGTATTAGGTATCAAGAGACTGCGATTTTTGCTAAAGGCAAGGTTTTAATTATATAACTCGGAAAGAACGCGTTGTATCTGATAATGTGGCACCAATACGAGGAATTTATTCGATATGGAATAAATTATAGTTTATCAGAATGTGTGACAATTGATGAAATGTTGTATCTAATCCGTGGACGCTGTCGATTTTTTATTTATATGCCCGACAAATCTGCGAAGTATTGCCTGAAAATGTTTTCCATGTGTGATGCCTAAACATTTCACGTTCACAATTTTGGAATTTATTGTGGAATTCAACCACCAGGCCCATATATGTCATCGAATGAACCAGACGAAATTGTAAAGCGCCCAATAGAGAATATGAAGAACAGGAAACGTAACCTCACAAATGGTAATAATTATTATTACTGCAGCTATATATTTGCTTGAAAATAGAATAAAATTTTTGAAAACAATGGAAAAATCCTCAAGTAGGCCAGTAGGTTCCACAATATTTGGCTTTGGCCAAAATTGTTGTGAACTTGTCTCTCCACACACAGTTAATGTGCTAACTACTCAACAAAAAGGAAAACTTTCAGATGGCCACTAGCTGGTTTCTTCAGATTCCAAAACATGGTTATTATAAATGTTTTTGTTAAATATACTGTGAACAATTCAGCAGGAAGGGCTGGCGTTTGAATAGCCCCCAAAAACGAAAAAAACCTTACTACGAAAAGAAAGTTGTATGAAATTTCCAAATATTTTTGAAATATATACGTATTTTTCTCCTATGATTTTCAGCTGCCATCTTTCCTTAAATTTCACTTAAAATACATATATCTTCAGTAGCATTTTTTTTTCAAACATATCCTGAAAACTTTGTGATTTGGTGGGTAATAGATTGCAATATTCACAGAAAATTGAATCGCAGCGTAGCGGATGAAAAGAATATTCAGTAAGCCGCGTGTCACTAAAGCCTTAATGACTCTGGGCTAGTTTACGAGCTGCTAGTCGGCGAATTCCAAGATCTCATAGTAAACTAAACGACAAGATGGATAAACCACGGGAAGCACCATATTCATTGTAAATCTCTATCCACGATCTTAGTAATTTTCGTTGTATATCTTTCTTAATAACATGAGCTACCCACTCACATGGGAAATACTTCTTATTTAGGTTTCAACTTTAACTGCCAAAATGCAAAGATGATCGCAACTAGTTCACCAGCGGCGATGATAACACACGTCTAGTTTGTATGTATGTAAGGTATGTAGGTATTTTGGTATGTATTTACTGATACCCAAAAGATCTATTGTGCCTCCTTACTTCTACTTATTTTCTGAGGAGAGTCTCTGAAACTAGTAGTTCCTTTAGTCCTTTTTCCCGGAGACACGGCTAGTTTACTAAATTATAGGTCAACACGTCAAAGAACGGCAGGGGAATTAGCCCGGATTTCTATCATTTAAACAGCTTTTTTACAATCAGATAGTCATAAGCTAATTGTAGGAAAGACGATGACACGAGGCGAGTTCACAAGCAAGTCTGCTAGTCTGAAAATGAATGATGTCAAAATGTATTGATTTACTTTGTATTTTGTTGCAATTCACAGATGTGGCCATACTGCAAATCCGCCGAAAACGGTCTTAAAATGATTTTGTCCCTTCTAATTAAATCGTGGAAATATCCCACCCCTTTTAACTAAGAAGTGTGATTCAATGTCTGTCATGGCGTATAGCACGAGATGTAGTTGCTGCTCCTAAGTGAACGGTCTCTGTCCGTCGGACGTATTTTTCAAAGACGTTGTAATAGTATTGAACCATTACGTTTGACGTGATATTCATACTCCCAATGCAAACTGTGGTCAAATTAAAATAAACCTTTTCTGATTAGCTGGAACCATGCTAGGTATATCTGCCGCGGTATATCTGCTGAGCTGCTGACCTGCTGAGCTCAAGTAGCTCATCAGGTCCCATACCAGTTAAAATGTATCTCTAAATGTTCCCAGTTCAGTTCTCAGGGCTGCTAGGCTGATTGCTGTGACTGTTATATTCCTATTTTCATATGACTGTCCGTTGGTTATCCTTGATCAACAATTCTTTCTGAAGCATTGTCGTTAACACTTCTGATGAATAGAAGTTTTTCGTCCAACCCCATTTAACTAAAATGTCCATTCCAGTAGCAACTTTTTTTAATCTGTCTCTGAACTGGAATCGGCTTACACTGTGAACGTTTTTTTGAAGAAATTTAGAATTGATCTCAGTATCACCGTAATAAAAAGAATGAGCAGTTATGTTTGCTTCCAATTTATGTTAATTTTACTTAACTCTTCTCAAATAATGTAGCATATTCGCGTGCTGCTCTAATAAGTGTTCCACGCTTGAGTGTGTATGTGGCGGGTTTAGAGGTGTGTGATAAATAGGCACCTAAATTCAATTTCAGATTAAATTGCTGATTGGTTTAAGGTCTATTTGCTTTAATATGAATTTCCTGAATTAGTTGATTAAATCTTCAACCATGTTACGACTAAGTAATCAAGTTTGATCGTATAAAATGTTAATTGAACAATATTGAAATGTTATCACAAAAACGGAAGAATATGAGAATTATAATTCCTATTTATCATGTGTTAGTATTAGGATTATTGTGAATGTGACAGTAGTCTATGAATATATGACATTTGATAGTGTTGTATTTAGAATTATTGCATGGAAAATATCACTGACTCATAACTCCAGCCTACTATAAACACAAATATGGAAAGTTTGAAGTATTCAAAGAAAAGTCACAATTTTAAATAACTGTTGCCGGCACAAAGGAAACATTCATCATCAACTTCATAAATGGTCGCTTTTATATAATAAAAAAGGTTTCCAGGAAAATTCAGCATGGAGGCTATATTTTCCATAATGCCTCCTAAAGCTACAACAGAATAGTTGGCCATGACACAAGGGTTTCATTTTTCATTGAGATTATTATGGTATTTACTTTGTGTGGTTATAATGGTGAATTCGGTACAGGACCGGATTATAATATTTCAAAATAAAAAGGAAGTCAATTTTATGTTCCACAGGTAACCCATTTAAATTATTTTGTTCCAAGCTGGTCGGAACTGAAATAATCCACCGGAATTTTGGCTGGTTTCCGTATAGGCAAATGTAGAGCCCACAAAACATAAACATCAACGGAAAGCCGACACAATCGTATGTAAGCATGACAAAAAAAACAGATTTGTAATCACCTATAATCAACGGCATCAAAAATTTATAAAGCTCAAGCAAATCTGGAGCAATTCTAGGGCTCACACAATGGGTCCAAAAAGGTAGAAAATTCATTGATCTCCACATCATTTGGATCAATTGGCTCTACCCTGGCAACCGTATCATATCTCCAGAGCTAATTCCTTGGTTATAAAGGGTATCACCTGATTCTGGTACATTTCACATTGTCCTCAACATAATTTAGAACCATCTGATTCTCATAGACTCAAGTTCATTCATTTGTCCGTGTGGGTTGTGCTCAACAGCCTAGGCACTTGAACTAAGCTGTTATACCATTTCTTATATGATCTCCTCCCATCCCAGAATCTAAATGTCCCCTACATAGGCCGCTGATTGAATTGGGGATTTTGAGTAGTTGAGATTTTTGTATTATTCACTCTCCAAGGTTATTCTCTCTTGGAGCCTTCTTTAGCAGATCGGTCTGCTGACTTATTACCTGCAATCCCCCAACATCTGTGTTACGTCATGAAATCGTTTTTTCACAGCTATTCACAACTCCAGAATCAGTTGTCGAACTGCTGCTAGTCTTGAGCAGGTAATTATCTCAAATTCATCACAGCTTTTTGTGCAATTTCACCTACTTATTGTGTGCTGCATTTGGATAGAATTTGAATTTTGGCTATTGTACCATCAGTGTTGTTCAATGGGGAAAACCATGAAAAGATCAATCCTTTCAAATATAAGTATTCCAATCAATAAATAATGCTGTTGGTACAGTACAGTTGGTACATCAACATATCAAATTAGTTTTGTACTGTATTCTCAATACTTCTCAAAAACTCATGGATCTACAGATGTACGGATCTAATATGATTAAACTCATATGATTGGTCGGCTAAAGGTCGTTAGGCGTGTAGGGTAGTACGTTATACTGATTCACACCAATAAGAGCAGTCTTGGCAAATGGCGAGTGAAATTGTATGTTTTAAATGAGAATTATATTATTTGTTGGATTATCTATATTTAAAAACAAATAAGAATAGATAGTTACTTTATGTAGGTAGCACTTTGTAGGCATGGATGTCACGACTCTACTGTTCCCAAGAATTAGTGGCCTTTTCCATTGTTAATTTATATTCATTTGATATTGTGGACTGGAACAAACAACATACTCATGCATATTTCGTTCATGCACATGCAGCTAATTAGAATAAAACACATTCAAATATAATTGCGAATGTAATTGTTGTTATATTAAAGTGAACAATGCAAATTGAATTTGAGAAGTTATTACTCGGTTTCACCGGAGCACAACTTAGGAATACTTTAATCATATTTTAATTCGGTTTAGTTTGCCTCTGTATAGAAAACTGTCAGAGCAGTGTTTCCCGCAGGTAATGATTTAATTTAAAATTGTATTTTTCCTTCTGAGCTATTTTGAGTTAGCGTAAATTCCAGGAATGAACTAACATCTGGAAGTGATTAGCCAGCCAACCATATGGATTGAACGCAATGCAATTAGAAGTGGGATTATGTATCGATGATACACTCAAAATGTAATACACAGTAGGGAAGCAATGGAAGCATCACATCGCTGTAAGAGCGAGGACTCAACTTATCAGATTAGCGCATTCGTAATAAAAACAAAATTTGTCTTCTATTCACTCGCCACTCTTTAACTTGTCAACTGATAAAACTTATAAAACAGGCACCAGGACCCCAATTTACAACCGTTCGCTACACTCGAGGTTATTCGCTTTTTGCTAAAAAAAATTGAAATTGTGATTATGTCACAATTGTCACATGAAAGACTTTCAACTAATTACGCGGAATAGAAATTCCCTCCAACATCTTATTCTGATTATGTCCCTGATCATGTCCCTCTCGATTACTATCTCACAAAGAAAATCTACAAATGTCAAAGCACTTCTTGGTCCCAATTCTAGTTTGAAATTTGTGACAAAACCACAACTTGCTCAACACTCCATACACTTACACAATTAATCTTGAACAAATATTAGATTGTTTACAGTTCCTGTGGCTTTCCCATATATGAAATTATTATTTTATTTTACAATAGACAGCAAAAAATATCATCGTTATCCATCATTCTCTGTAACTGGCAATCCGCCGTAAAAGCCTGCCAAAGATTAATATGTAGGATATCTGAAACAACCTACGTTCTTTCAAATGTACTCCATGTTTCCCATTATTTTCCTAGCCCATCAATTTATCATGAAGACTAAAAAATTGTTATCATGAATTGTATTTGTCTATGTGTGTGTCAGTTGAAAATGAGAATGAAATGTTGAAACAGGATATTTAAAATTCAACTCAAACTTCAATACTCTTGAAGTTAGCTGCCCCATTATATTTGAGCGAACATAATTCTTCAGCTATCTGTTTTTTTCTCCCTGATAATATATACATACGGGGAGGCGTATTAGAAACAGTCCACCTCAGATATTGTTGGCGGTGGTTTTGTGGGAGGTTTTTGCGGCAAACCCCGAGACACGTCGATTTTGTTTTCGAGGGAGAAAACTTTTGAGTTAACTTATAGTTGTACAATCATTCCCCTGAAAGGGAATCTTTAATGGCATGGGGGATCCAATGGCGCATAAATTGAAGGGTATTTCGTTTCTCTCCAAAGACATGCTAACATTTTTGTATTAAGTGTTGAAATTAATGACAAAAACAAAACCAGATTGAAGTTTCCGTTGAAGAGATCGGAATAAAAAGCTGAACTGATGATAATTAGGTAATAACATTTCAATGAAATGTTATAATTCTCATGGAAAAAAGGCAATTTAAAAGATAAAAGATAATAGTTTTAAGTAGAATTTCACGTGTACCCAGTTTCATTTCAGTGAAACTCCTTCATTCTCCAGTTTAAAGTGAATAAACCTAATTTTAATGGATCAGACCACTACAGAGAAAACTGAAATTGTTGCACACTATTTTAGGAACAACGAGTCTGCACGGGTAGCTACGATAGTTTCCCTAAGTAATAAATTTAATATCTAAGTCCATGAAGACCGGAAACGTTTTCAACGAAAAATATGAAAGACAACATCTTGTGACTAACAAGGCTACACAGGCTGCACTTTTGAGACATGTTGCATTGGATCCCACTTCAAGCACGAGACAAATAGCAGCAGCTACAGAAATTTCACGTGGAAGCATTCAGAGGGTTTTGAAACAGCATAAATTCAATCCCTGTAAGATTCATCCCGTGCAAGAGCTTAACAAAGACGATCCAGATCACCGTATCCAATTTTGTGAGGAGATAACTAGAAGACAGGTGGATAACCCCCACTTTTTCATATTTGGTATGCTTTTTTTGACGTTCTTTCTCGATGGTCATGTGAGCAAACATAATTGCAGATAACGGAGTGATGCAAATCCTGCAATTATGAGACATACACAGGCTCCACAAAAATTTAATGTGTGGGCTGGGGTTTTTGAGAATGATATTTTTGTCCTTTTTTCCTACCTTATAACTTGACGGGTGAATTTTATCTCGAAGACCTCATCTAACCCCAAATTGTGGACATAATGGGAAACTATGATCAAATCCCGAAAAATAATTTCTTTTTTCAATAGGATGGCGCCTCACCACACTATGCAGCTCCTGTACGTGATTTTTAGATGAACATTTTACCGCACATAGGATTGGTAGGGCATGTGGTGATATAGCTCCTGTTATGCTACGAAATGTTCGGAACAGTGTTGAACAAAGTTTGTATTACTGTTTAGAAGTGAACCGATCACAATCTGAACACTCACTTCAATCGAAACCTCTCTGACAACTCCCTTCTATTTCTTTCACTCACACTTCCAGCTGGTTTTTGTCTTATTAATTTTAACACTTGATACAAAAATGTTAGCATGTCTTCAAAGTGAATCGAAACACCTTTCGAATGTGCCACTTGACCCCCCATGCCATTAATGATTCTCGATGGGGTAGTCTCCCATTCTAGGGAGATGACTTTACAACCATGAGTTAACTATCAAAATTTGCCTTTCTCGAAAACAAAATTGACGCAAACAATATTTGAGGAGGACTGTTTCTAATGCGCCACCCCGTATATCTGTCGACATCTAAAAGCGGAAGGAAAGTACCCGATTTCAAGCGCTTCATATATTATTTATGCTGAAGGTTCTGGAATGTGGTGTTTAGTTATTTCCAGTGTTATCGCTTTCATGCCTTCTACACTAGGTCCTTTTTGTTTTTAAGCTTGAAAATAATTCATTTTATTTCAGTAACATAATGGTAATGGGGGAAAATGAAGTGATTGCATGTTACACTCGATTTATTCGATCAGCTAGTTTTTTACTCACAAAGATAAAGTAATCATTTAATGTGTTGAAGATTCCAAATGGTTCACATATGAATTCCTTTTTTTATTTTTTTTATTTTACTTGAGATTCAGAGACCTTTTTTCGGAAGTTATTTATTCATAGTATTCCATATTGTGATGAATCATTAATATTTTGTTCCTAGAAGTACACACATGAGCACTTTGTTTTACAAACTTCAATAATAACTTACATACTCCTCCAGAGATGAAAATTACCATCCCTCCTAACTACTCCGTTCGAGACCCAAAAGTTTATATCTATTTCAAAACATACGCAAACGTCAGAAAATTTGCATATGAACAGTCGTCCGGCTCTGATTTATCATAAGGATACTCCTGATATTTGGGATGATGGTTCTATTTTGGAGTTAAATAATGTATGCATAAATTTCCACAGGCGTTGAATCTCGTACAAGGAATTTTTAATAATGTCATCATACTTCAAATAATTTTATCAACTTCATGGAGTCGTATTTAGACTTGGATGTATACTAAATGTTTTTTTTATGAAATTTGAACCTGGGTCAGAAGTAATGTACAGGGTGAATCACGACCAATGGGTTTATAGTGAAACGGTGAAAGTTTTAAAATGTTTTTCACTTTAGTAGTTTGTACATATAGACTATATTTTGAAATATACAAGATGTTCCAATAAAGTGTGGCGTATCAAAGTTATATTTTTTCTCATGGCACACCCTATATTTCATTTCATTCCTGATTGCCCCTAAAAAATAGAGTACACCTTCATAATGGTTCCCAATAGCTAAATACAGAGGGCTCTAAGTTATCCTGACTTTTTTAAAAATGTGAACATTTCGAAAAAAATTGATAGCTAATTGATATAACCAATTATGGCAAATTTTTTTCAACATCTCGATAGTTGGACATTTGTTGAATGTATTTCACGATTGAGTACTAAATATCTATTTACAAAATTTTCAGATTAATTATTAGATCCTTCAATACAACAAACAACAACAAACAAAACTTTATTTCAGAAGTATGTTACAAATAACATAAAACGAAATAGGGTCAATAGTAACAACAAGATACAATATTGTAATTTAATTAAAGAATTCGCTTAAGGTATAAGGTTCTAACTCAACTAGAAATTCAAATAACTTCTTTTTTAATTGTATAATATTGTCGATATGTTTTAAAGATGAAGAAAGACTATTATAAATACGGATACATGTATAGTATGCCCCATGTTCTGTCATTGAAAGTCTGTGGGATGGATACACATAATTTATTGATCTGGTTGTGTAATTACTTTGAGGTTTATCTTTCTCAAAAAGTGGACGATTTTTGAAGAAAAATAACACCGATTCTTGTATGAAGATTGCTGTAGTCGTCAATATTTTGTTCTGTTTAAATTTATTCCTACAAGAATCTCTCACTTTCATTCCCAATATTATTCTCAAAGCTCTTTTTTGACAAATAAATAGTTTACCGACATCAGTGCAGCTTCCAAATAATATAATACCATATCTAACATGACTTTCAATGACAGCATGGTAGACCATTTTTAAAGTCGAAAATTCCAAATATTTTTTCAGTACAATTAAAGTGTAAGTTGACCTAGATACCTTTTGACGAACATAATCAATGTGTTGCGACCATGACAGGGTACTATCCAACATCATTCCTAGAAATTTAACATTTTCTTGTGGTCTGATATGTGTGTCATAAATTGTATATACATTTGGTATGTCTAATTTAGACCTATTAGTTTTAAATATTACCAAGTTAGTTTTATCTTTATTGATAATTAATTTATTCTTTGTGAACCAATCGATACTACTATTAAATACTTTGTTCGACCTGTGCTGTAAATCAGCAAAGTTATCACCTTTCACCAATATATTTGTATCATCCGCAAATGTTGTTATTGAACACCAACATGGATTCTCAACAATTTCTGTTATATTATTAACATATAGTATGAACAATATTGGTCCCAACACACTCCCTTGAGGTATTCCTAGACCTATCTCAATACTGTCAGAAGTCACTTCATTATTATGGAATTTGAGTTTAATTTTTTGTTGCCTATTTGATAGGTAAGATTGTATCCACTTTAATATTGATCCTCTAATTCCATAACAATCCAACTTACTTAACAGTATATCATAGTTTATTGAATCATATGCTTTTGATAAGTCTAGGAACAAACCCAAAGGAATGTGTCCTTCTTCCAATGTTAATAATATTTCATTTGTAAATTGGAAAACAGCTGTTAATGTTGATTTATGTTTAAGATATCCATGTTGAATATTATTCAATTGATTAGTCGAATACATAAACTCCAAGATGCGCGAAACAATGATCTTTTCAAATATTTTGGAAAAAGATGACAACATGCTTATTGGTCTGTAGTTCTCGATTTGTGACTCATCACCTTTTTTGTAAACTGGAACTACCAGTGCAATTTTAAGGTCATCAGGGAAAATACCAGAATTAATTGAATTATTAATAATGTAAACTAGTGGAGTGGATATCTCATCTACAATATATTTAATGAGACTCATTGATACTTCATCATGTCCTGCACTTTGTTTATTTTTCAGTTCCCTTACGTATTTTAGTAGTTCTTTTTTGTTTAATATTGTGTGTTGAATTGTTTTTTTAGAATATGGTATATTTGATGTGTAAGGTCTATTTTCTAATTTTGACAATAACTCTAACGCTGCGTTTGCAAAAAAATTGTTAAATTCGTTTGATTTTTTGACAGCATCTCCTTCTATGTTTATTTCTTTTTTGTTTGTTTTAGTTCCTCTAATTTCTTTTACTATTGCCCACGCACTTTTAGATTTATTGTCGGAATTGTTCGGAATTGTCGGAAGTCTTTCTGAGTAATCATGTTTTTTATTGTCTTGAAGTAGCTTATTGTACTCTTTTTTCTTAAGTTTGTATGTTTCATTATACCTATTATCTCTATTTTTAATTATATATAAAACATCTAGTTCTCTCTTACATTCTTTAATTTAATTATTTGTATTTAAGCATCTGTTTTTAGTTATCGTAATTTCTTTTTTAATATTAATAGGGAAATATTGATTAAATTTTTCGATTATTGTAGTTTTGAAATAATCCCATTGATGATTAATGTCAGTTTTTGGTAGATTATATAATCTGTCCCATTGTATTCCAATAGGTGATATCGGGCTTGATATGAATAGAACACTCTGGATTTTGATAATTTACCATGTTCAAAAGAATGTCTATTCCCGAATAGTATGAGGGTGTCCTATACCTAACTGCTCGAGAAAAGTGGGCAGGAGCTCCGTCCAATTGTGGCTACATTTTCTCTCGGATGCTAAGTGGTAGGTGTCCGAGAAGGACCCAGAAGTCTTTTTTCAAAAAACTCAAAAAGTTTCTACTAGCCAGGTGCCCGTCATAAAAATACGGGCCGATAACATACTCGACCACAATACCTACCCCAACGTTCCCACTCAATCGGTGTTGGCGATTAACAGTGCGGTAAAATGTTTGTTCCCTGTATCGTTATGATGAAAATTATGTCTATTCACTAATCCATTATTGTGGAAAGCTAATTTGTCAGTAAACAAGACATTATTGAAAAAATCAGGATCTTGTCCAACTTTATAGAGAGTCCATGAACAAAAATTAAAACGTTCATCATAATCCTGTTGTGTCATCTGCTGGTGTAGTTGGATATGATACGGATGGTAGCGATTTCTCTTTAATACTCTACACACACTCATTTGACTCATTCCTAATTCACTTGAAATATTTCTAGTACTGGTATTAGAATTTTCCGTAACCGACAGAAGTACATCAAATTCGTTGGCGTTGTCGCCAGTAACTGGTTTAGTTTTGGTCACCTTCTCGTATGCAACGCTACCACTATCACGAAATTTATTGAGCAGTCTTTCAACCATTTTTTTCTTTGGGTACTTTTGAGCACAAACTCTAGATGCTAGGGGACAATTTTCTGAACATTCTCCAATGCAAAGTATCATGTCGACTCTTTCATGTGACGGGTACTGCTTCATTTTTTGTAGCAATAAAATTCAAATCTAACGCAAGATTGTTCAGAGAAATGACGGAGAAATGACATAAAATGACATTTCATTAAGTTAGGTACCGACTAGATTTGTATGAATTTTTTGTTTTAAACTCGATTTTCCATACGATTCAAGAAAATTGTAAATTGCGCGAAAAGTATAATACATATTCGGAAAAGGACATTTTTTAAATATGGTGAATTATCAAAATACAGGGTGGTCCGTTTGAAATAAGCTCGATATTACCCATTGAAGGATCTAATAATTAAATCGAAAATTCTGAACACCCTGTGAATAGATATTTAGTACTCAATCGTGAAATACATTCAACAAATGTCCAACTATTGAGATGTTAGAAAAAATTTGCTTGAATTCGTTTCATCAATAAGTTATTAATTTTTTTCGAAATGTTCACATTTTTAAAAAAGTCAGCATAAATCGGAACCATCTGCATTGATATAGGAAACCATCATAAAGGAGTACTTCATTTTTCAGAGGCAATCAGAAAATGCAATAAAATATATGGTGTCCCAAAAGCAAAAATATAACTTCAATACGCCACACTTTATTGGAAAATTCTGTATATTTCAAAATAATTTTTAAATGTAGCCTATATGTACAAGCTACTAAAGTGGAAGACATTTTTAAACTGTCACCGTTTCGCTATAAACCTTCATCCCGTTGGTCGTGATTCACCCTGTAAAAAACATCGTAAAAATTTGGTCAATATAATACCCTTTGTATTGTAATGACATTCTGGTCGTGTGAAACTTTCTCGGTTGGATAGCGTGTTGAAGGAATGTTGAGATTATAGAAGCTGTGACTGATTTTTCATCTTGTTTCTTTAGCCCACCGAATTTTTCTTCAAGCTTTGATTAATAGTGCTTTTTTGTGATGTTCCTTTTATACCACGTCGTTCAACTCCTTTACTGATCGTTCTCAGCGGAATGGTCGACAAAACTGTCGTTGCTACTTTCTCCACTATAGAACTTTACATTTTCCGAGTTTTTCATGACATAACCTTAGCCAATAATGGGAAAAGTTTGCTTATACAAGATACAGCGTTGAAAAGTAAAAGTTACGCAACAATGAACTTCAGAAATAGACAATTTGAGGTGAAAATTAGGAGCAAGAAGTGATAATTCAGTTTATTTATGATAAATCGCATGTGACACTGTAAAATTGTCACATTGATAGCGACAAGAATTACCTGCAACTTTCACAGCCGCGAATATCCTGGTGGATTTCACATTTATTTAGGAAGATGCGGTAGGGAAAGTATCACTGCTCAATGCAACAGGGTAATTATCATGATACAAGCTTCAACAATGTATTTATCCCTTTCATCAATGTATAGTTAGAATTATTACGAGCTGCACGTGATGTTTAATGTAAAATCCCACAATATTCAATTTGCGGCGAAGCTCTTGGAAAACAGTGAGTACCAAACGAGGTTCAAGTCAGTATGTATTTGAAAAGCCGAAATACCGGTATTCACGTGCTCAGTAAACAGGGTAAAGAAGATCTGGTGAGAGAGGCTTGTGATTGCTGATTTGATTAACGGTCTTGAGCAACGTTCTTGAAATTGTCGTTTGCAAGGCTGAGAACAATTTTCAAGAAGCATACTGACCAACTGAGAAAAACCTCAGCTGACAATGTTGTGCAATTGCCTGTGTCTAAGTGAAGCATTGTGGGGTACAAAATATTTCTTAGGAATAAGTTTCGAATCAATTGTTCCATGGAATATTAAGTTTTCTGCATTTTCTCTATCTGTGGAATATTAAAAATCAACCACTACTCAAATACAAGTGATGATCAACTGCTGTACCTACATTGATGATCTCCTCAACAGCACATATTCCTGGTTTTGGACAACTTCTTCCATTCGATTCTGTTGTGCTAACAGCCCAGGCACTTGAACTGAATCTTCTTACCAATTATTATGTTATATACTTCCAATCCAGAAGCTTCTTGTCTCCTACAAGGTGTTTTAAGATGACACTCACAACTTTTGCATGTAGATACCTCTCGTAAAATTGGACAAAATAATATAAGGATTAAGGGGTAGTTACTTTTCGAAGTACAGGGTGTTAATGTTTTGAAAAATTAAATGTTTCAATTCGATAACTTTGGAATGGATTGATAAATTGATTTGACATTTGGCAGGTTGGTTTTAAATGTAAAAAGGCATATTTTGATGGGAAATATTTTCCATTTTTCGATCCAGTGGTGTAGATTTGAAAGAATATGTTACATTTCCCCTCCCATTTTTTACGCCACTGACTTTTGAAGCAATTTTCATTCAATTTTGTATTCCTCCATGGTTTTTACGTGAAAAAAAAAGCCTTCACATATCAAAAAATTTCCAGTTTTCAAGATATTGAATGATTTCATGAAGTCTACAAGATCACTTTTTAATAATAGATAAAAAAAATATTTTTTTCAATAACTACAAGTACTATGGTTGGAATATGTAACGGGAACTAATTTATAAAACAGCAATGCATCTGAAACATTCGGAGAGAATTGCTGAAAATATCTGTCCAAACTAGTGATTTTAATTAAAAAAAAATTCAAAGAATCCATGCAGCTTCAGCATTTATTTCCGGCAATCGCCTCTCCAAGATATGCGATTCGATCAGAAAACGTTGCAAATTATGTAAAAATGTAAATTGACAAAATTTTGAACATATCTTGTAATTTGTTGGCTGCTCAATTCTTTTATTAATCTTTTGAGATTACCAAAGGACTTTGCTCGAAATAAACACAGGATTTTTTTACGATCACACCAAAATAAAATCAATTGCCATTGTTTGTACTTAGCAGTTTCCAGACTGCAATATTTCGTGTACCTATGTACGTAGGCAACACTTATTACATTAATGTCAGATATTTTCCAGACTTCTCTATTTCTCATTAAATTATTACAAATTATTACGGAAAGTACTTTTTTTCTCTTTATTTTTTTTATTCTGTTATTTAACGTCGGTCTATTTCCGCGACTGAGGCTAATCACCGACGCCGGGAGCACTCTACCCATAACCGGAAATTTTGGCGAACCCACTAGTGTTCCAACCAGTGGTAGCGTTCTTTAACGAGCCCAACATCCATGGACTCGGGACCTCGGTTTTACGTCTCCTCCGAAAGACGGCATATCTATACTTTGGCAAGTTTATCTGAAGCCGTGAAAGGAATGCAGTCGAAATATTTCGATATTGCCACGTTTAACTATGGAAAAGCTGAGTACAGCTAAGTGCTATGTATGTGGTGATAATAATTAGAAAATGGACTTTTTATTATTAACAATATGATTAAACGTTAATTCTATAATGTGCTTGTTTCCTTGGATTTTCTCTATTCATTATTTATTCAATTTATGAATATTAAAAATGAGTACTTTTCCAAATTTGTTATGGGCTTCTTCAAGCTGTGGCAGCGTTGTGCGAAAACCATAATGACCACACCCTCCGAATGGCTCCGAACCTCATAATTGGTGATTTTTATTGAAGGGCCTGGCCAGCTGACTTCTTATTGGCAAGCGCCCGCGTGTGTTCTTCTCTCTCACTTCGTCAATTGATTGGTATTGATTTATCCAGTGGCGTTGATATTGTCAGTGACATTTGTATTTTCAGTTTTATTTGGTATCTTTAACTTTTGTATTTTGTGCTTTTATTAATACTTTTTTGTGATTTTGAATAGTGTATGTATGTTTTGTGTTTGTTCATTTTTCAAAAATGAATCAATATACGCGTGGAAAGACACTTCATAGCCAAACTAGAGAGGTGATTGCTAATGTTTATAGGTAAGCTATAATATATAAATAGCTATCGATTCATTTTCATTGCAAGACTTAAATTTTATAAGAAAATTTTATGAATCAATCAAATCGTATTGGGTCACTGTTAATTTCAATAACTAGGTTTAAAAATTTTTACTTACTTTAATAAATAATAAACGTTTAATTACATCTGCATTTATATTAAAGGACCTAATAATTCAGCACTAGTGTAGATTATCGATAATTTGCATAATCATTTTAATTTTTGGTAACTAAGCCTAAACTCGACAAAGGTATCTAATAGTTGAAAGAACTGTTTGATGTAACCATACAAAAATACTTTGGCCTCCTGGCCGGAATAAAAACATAATTAAATGTGGAGCATATTTTATATCTTTGTTTACTTGTTTTTATAGAGTTTGTGAACAAGAAAGAGGAAATAACTCGCTTAATTTACCCCTTAAACGAAAGCTCGATCGGGTGTCCATTTACACAGGAGTTGGTATTTCGACGATAAAAAAATTCATAGGGAAGATCAAGAAAGGTTAGAACATAATCCTAATCAACAACTTAGTAGCCCCGGAAAGAAGAGAGCACGTCTGTCTCTTACAGTGAAAGACGATTACAATTTCCAAATAATACGCCAAATACCGGTGTTTTGAAAAATAGGTACCTTACCTTTAGGTAAAGCAGAACAAAAATCAGTTTCCATATATAATTATTATATTAATATATAATAATTATATATGGAAACTGATTATATATATGTAAATTATTATATAATAATAATTATTTTCAATACTTTTATAAAATAGCTACCGTACGCCATTGGTACGCAAATGTCAAATAGGCGCCATGTTTCCTCGCCTCCCACCGATTCCCCGTAGTCACAGATAAACTTGCCAAACTTTACATCATACCTCGTGCTCATTGGTATAATACCTGCGAACTGTGATATGCTAGTCCGCTACAGGCTGTACGGGCCCTATACGATGGTTTTCCCTGGCATGGTCGTCACCCATCTAAGTACTAACCATGTCCGACCTTGCTTGACTGTAATTATCGCATCAAACGCGTTCCACTACAGTGCTGGGTCGTCGCCCTACAAAAAGTACTGTTGGATGCTTTAAACATTGGAAAATCAACTGAAATATTTTATACTACCACAATAACTATTAGCTCTCTTTTATCTATAAATAAAATTGGGCGTGCGCCAAAGTTATTTTCTGTTTAAGAGCGTCAGTAATGTCAAATTATGACGCTTGCGGAAAACATCAACTTTGCAGTTGCTTTTCAAGGCACAAAAGACAACTTTCGATAGTGGTCGTAAAAACATTTTTTTTCATCAATTATTAAAAAGTAATCTAACAAACTTCATAAAATCATTACAAATCTTTTGATGTGTAAAAGTTATTTGTTTTTCACGTGGAAACCATTGAAGATTACAAAATTGAATGAAAAATTGCTTAAAAAAAATTGGATGGAGAAGGTAACATATTTTTCCAAATCTACACCACTGGATCGAAAAATGGAAAATATTTCTCCATCATAATATGCCCTTTCCCATTTAAAAGCAACCCGCTAAATGTCAAATCAATTAATTCATCCACTTTAAAGTTATCGAATCAAAACATTTAATTTTCCAAAATCAACACCCTGTATTTCGGAACCTAAATGTGCTGGACCCCTTAATCCTCATGAAAACACCCTGTATATAGGCCACTAGTTTGACTGTAAGGATTTTCAGTAGTTGTAATGGTTGCATTATTCCATCTCCAGCTTTTTCGAACTATGTTAGGTATGCTTTCATCTCGTGAAACGTGAGCGAATATTTTGTTTGTGCAACTTATATTGGTATTCCTGTAAATTGCTACAAATTATTTCTTGAAAATTTTGAAAACACGAAAGCGAGGCAAACACAAATAATACAAAAATCACTATTAACAAATAGAATATCAGTATCGATTTCTAGATTAGAATGTCGGGTTAGCAAAACACATTTAGTCATTTGTTTTCAATTTTGAATCATTCATGCCATCAGGTCACATTTCACGAATTCTCTTACTAGCAAAATCGACAGAGTCATTTGAGAATTTTGTTTTATTTTGCAATTAAAGTATTCCATCCAGTCAGAAGTAATTTATTTTGTTTTGGGAAAGTGAGCTAACTAAGTGAATATTTCTTGTAAGCATTTGATCTGCAAAAAAGTCGATATATTAATATGTAGAAATTTATTGGACAACATTTCATATTGTTTTGTTGAAAAGGATTTGCAAGGGTTTTGAAGCGAAAGTATTATTTCGATGTCCCCTTTTGCATATTGTGTCGAATTTCTCCAAAACAACTATAGCCAGGCCAGTGGATTTATATGAAAATTATCGTAAAATGTACAACAAACTGAAGATGATCGTGAAGTACTGTGTCAGACATTTTGAAATCTGGATTAACCGAGGCGGGACAATTTCATACTTATTAATGTAGTGTCGAAGGAATTGAAATATTGAAGGCCTCGGAAGGAAGAAGAGAGTTAACAAAGAAGTAATGCGAGTTCGCATCTTTTGTGCAAAAAAGGATAGTTAACTTCAGGTTTGCCAATCACTATATCAAACATTGCGATAATAAATGTGGCAATGAAAATCATAGTGGAGTGTTCAGTAGTACAGATAGACGAGTACGAAAAGCTCCGGCCAATAGAACGCTGGAAGAAAAAATGATAAGAGTAAAAAAACACATCCAGAGTGTTCCAGTCGTCAAAAGCCACTACACGAGAAAAGCAAGTGAAAGGCTATACCTGAATCCAGCATTAGAAAATATATGATCTACTTTTGGAAGAATGCAAAGGGAAGCGATGGCCAAGAGTAGTGGGTCTTATTACTTACTCCATTGCTTAGGTTTGTTGAAACATGCGTGTGCAGGGTTCAGGTTGGTGGGTAATTATTTGATTGCCAAGCCATATTATGAAAGGTTAAGATGTACCAAAAAATACATAAAATATTAGTTTAAAGTTGTGCATCTTCTATATATATTCTCACGTATTTATTGTTATTAGATGTGTCATTTTCAACAAAACACCTTTATATAGTGTATTTGCAGTTTTGGTCTGGCATATTGTGGACTATCAAATAACCACTCATTGATGTTATATCCAGTATTATACGGCAAAATCTCCAGCGAAAAAAAATCCTGGAAAGACATACTTCTGTAACATCATAAACATTATCAAATGCGGGAAATAAGTTTCCTGTATTGGGAATATAATGTTCCTGCGTTTAATAAAGGCTATACTAATATACTAATATAAACAGCTGGCTTAGATTCCTAGGAAAACCAAATCACTTTTTGATATCAGTAAAAATTTTTACCATTTCTACAATAATACTCTGCCACTTTCGTAAAATTTATCTTTTGTCTCAGTGAAGGTACCTTATGAAAATACTTTTCCACCACACTGAAGAGATTTTAGTAAAGCAATATTCACTCCCATAGCACATATCTCTCTTATCGCTTAGTTTAATAGATTATTTGGCTGGAATAGCGAAAAAACTTACTGTGAGGATAAAAATTTTTTCTTGGTGCAGTTGCTAAATAAGAAGGACCTCCTCAAGCTATGCGACAGATATATCATACCGGTAACACTTCGCGATTGGTATAAAAATCTGCCTTGTTCATCTTCTGTTCCGAATGTGACAGCTGAACCAGCTGACAATGCTTCTCATCAAGAAGAAGAAGGTTGAAATATGATTTAGAAAAAGTTCCACTCTTTCTATGTGCTGAGTCAAGTCAAACATGTGAAATACATCAAGTCAGTGTATTTCACAACAAAAAGACTCTGAAAAATATTTTTCAAAGTTAAATTATACTATTTATCTAGTATGACACATCAAATACGTGTGGAATATATATGAAAGACGCGAAACACTAGATTCATTTCAAGTGATGTTCATACGGAAGCAAATTGATAATAAGAATTTCCAAAGCTAAATTATTTAAAACTGCGTATTTTGACTCAATGCACCTAGCTCGTAGCTCGATGAGTCTGAGTTGTCAGGATTTAAAAACCAAGGAAGCAAACGGTCTGTCATTTCCAAGGTCATAGGCTCCTTGACGTCACGGAATATGTCTGATATCACGTCCAAACCGCGCCCTTCTTATAATTTTTTTAGAATAGAAATTGGGAAAATAAGAAAATACGAGGACACCTCATTATAAAATACTTCAATTCAAAGCAATGTGGGAAATTACTGAAAAGGCTCATTGAACTGATTTTATATACCATTTTTTTATTAGTTCAAATGTAAATTCCACCTCTAATACAAAAAAGACCATCGGTACGTCACTGTCTCACCCGAATGAAGTTTTTATCAAACATATCACTCTGTTCTAAAATCCACACACGTAATAAGGATTTATTCAAGAGAAAAACAAATCTTTGTCGAAACATTTTCATGCATGATGGATGGAAAATGAAAATTATAATCCCAAAAAGGTTCATATCAGGATATGATATACACATCTATTGTTATTCATTTATACGTAAAAGCGAAACATTTTTAATACAACCAAACATTCACGGACTCTGCTGTTCAGACCCTTCTTGAAATAAACATTAAGATTTTTTTGTCAGTGGAAAGATGAGGGAAAATCTATTTTGGAAATAATGTAGGCTGCAGCTTATTATTGGTTGAAACTATCGAATAGAACGTAATGTTACTGATTATGAGACGCGGGTTTATGAGTGTAACAAGCCAGCCAGTGAGCAAGCTCAGGAATGGCACTCTACAACTATGAATATACCGAAAAAAGCATGTGAAAGTTGTTAAAAGGTGGAAAAGTGGCAGTATTTTTCCTTCCTTTATAGTAGTATGGAGAGAAGTGAGCGCTTCTGGGAAAGTAAACTCTATTAAGTGCACATACGCGCTCTCTTCTTATTTCCAATTTTGAGAGATTTTGCATAAGCACTCTATAGGAGTTCACTCTCCTGGGAGCCCTCACTTCTTAGACACCCTGTATATAATACCGTGAGTGTCCTTCTATCGTATATTATTTCCAAAGGGTCCTACTTTGGAAACAATACAATACATTTTTATGCATAATAGCAATGTTTAGCACTTCTTCCCGAATTATCGTCATACTTAAAAATCCCCCATTTTCCATTGATCGTGAAGAGTGAAACACCAACTTTCATTCTACAGTGCATCTGTACATGCCGCAGTCCTTAACAGTGATCTATTCTCATTTATTCCGGATTAGAACTTGCCGTTTCGCTTTTTTCCCTTAATTTTCTTTTTCTACAGCAAGTGGATCGGAAATTTGATGTTCGGATAATCGCATTCATTTATCACCTTTACTGTTACGATCACGCCACATTTGTCCGAAAAACAAAAAATTGGGAAGAATCGAATTGGCTTAACATTTAATAGTAAGAACGAAGGTTTTCGCCCCCTTTTTCTGGAATTGTCATTATATATAAATAACGTTTTCGTAAATCTAGAAGAAACTCCATTGAACTACCGATATATGAGATTTCCGCACTATTATTCCATCTCATCTCAGCAGCTCATTAATCACTTTCTTTTAGTTACTACGATATCAATCAAAAAGCTATTTGGTGGTTTCATATACTTTATTACAATTATTATACTTTATTTAATTCATCCCATCTATTTTTCTTCCAAGGAAAAAATAATGTGTTTTTTTGATAGCTGGAGAAATTATTTCATTAATTTTGAATTATCATATCTTGAATTATCCTATTTTTATTTGAACTTATTTTGAACCAACAAACGCCGTCATAGCTACAAGCAGAACACGCCATTTACGTTACCGTTTGTATCACTGACAAGACCAATATCGATCACTATCTCAATTTTTAAGTTGAGTTTTGAATGAATACAAAATTATATTCCATAATTGAATTTTCATAAGTAACCCAGGAGATGATTCTCATTTCATATCAATTATATCATACTGTTTTTTTATACCAGTTAGTTGAAATGATATTCGCAACACGTGGTCATTTGCTTCTCGAATTACTGCACATTATTCTCAAGCTAAATATTTTTGTTTATCCAACAACAAGTCAGTATTTCGCGTTCTCAGCATAGTCCGCGAAATTCAATTTTGCGGCAGTCACCCATAACAACGGCTGCGAAACCAAACTTCATTTCCAAATTTGAATATCACTTCCAAATTTGACATTTCCAAAATACTACTAAGACAATTATTATTTTTTATTGAATACCAACAAGTACAAAAGTACTTATATTATCCAGGATGGATATTAACATCAATTGTACAGTTTGTATTATCAAAGGTAATACCACGAGTGCTTCAAATTTTATCGGTAATTTTTTCTTTTCCACGAAAACTTGTTTATTTGGCAAAAATATGAAAACAAAGCGATTGATAAAATCACTAGTCCGTTAGGACGAGGGATTTCATCTAAATTCGGTTTCTTTGAATTTTTTTGCCTTAAATAAACAAGTACTTTTTGTTGTCAATAATGACAAATTCGAAGTAAAATTTTGACGTTTCAATGTAAACATGGTATTATCGACGATGAAGCAGAATTATCAGTGTTATACCGAATGATTGGCTAGAATGATGTATTGCTACTGGTCAAAACCACCAAAATGTCAGATTTTGACAAGTGAAAAAATAATCACTTATATTTGTCAAGAGCTGTCAGAATATTTTGTGTTTATTGGAACATAACATTTCCATAGCACACGGTGACATTGTTAAACTGCTGTCGATTGAGGAGCAATAATATATTTATTTACAATTATCTAGCTCAATAATTTTGACGATTGCACGAAAAATAGTGTGTATGCCATGGCCGCGAAACTTTTTAACGACCTCAAGATTACGTTGCCTCGGCCGCAGGTGGCCTAGGCGATAACTGTTTTTCCGGTATTTCGCGGCCTAGGCATTCAAATAACTATTGTTCTATTTATGAGTGTCTATTCAGTAATTCCACTTTTACGTCAGAACAATTTGACAAAATTTAGATTATTCTTAAACATATAATATAATTCTTCTTCTGTCTGTTAAAATCATTTAAGTATCTATTTTCTATTGTCCCCACACGTAGGAAAACTCACAGTGAATTCAATGTTCCATTAATTTCAAACAACCGTTCTCCTTTTATCCTCAAAAGCTAAAGCCGTATTCACTAATTTGTTTGAATTGCACAGGAACTTGGATTAAATCTTCGCACCCTTTCCAATTCTTTTCAGCCTCTGTGTGTTTCTTGCGGTGGTGTGCCGATCCATTATTCTTTTTCGTTAATTCATTGGAGAATTGAACAACCATTTTTTTCTGTCGACATCTCAGGTAGGGACCAAAAATTTTGAAAACCCAATAATTCTTGATAACGGTTTCTGAACCAAAAGTTTGAGATATATAGACCACCAGTTCAATTGGAGGGATACCAACTGGTTTCAATGAATCTTTCATTCCCCCCCCAAATTGATTATGTCTCACACAATGTGAGTTCTCACACACGCAGAGTATATGAATAGGTGTTGTATCCTCAAGTTTACAGTTTCCCAATATAGGTTCGCCAACTCTTCCCATTTTGTGCATATGTTTTCTCAGAGAACGGTGTCCAGTGACCAGACCGGCAACTGTCTTCAAATGTCTCTTAATCAGTTCCAATAACCAGGTTGAAAATTCCTTGTCTACTTTTCTCAAATAATGAGCGTGAACTTTTGTCAATCTTCTTTTAAATTGGTGTTCTTTGACTAGGACGTTTCAGTAGTATTATGTGGCTCATGACATATAAATTCACTCGAATCTAGCCTTTGGACAACACTGGGATATTCATAAAGTGAATCATCAATCAATCCTAGGATCCACCTGAATTCAACCTTAAGTCTAAACTTGGGGCACTCAAGAATTCCAGCATCCCACGCTGTTTGGAGTGTATGAGCTTTTCGTGTAGCCTGTGATTATATTAGCTAAGTTCTCCAAAAAGTGATCATGACTCGATCAATTATTCATTGGCAGATGGAGTTGATGTCGCTAAAATTCAATTTTCCGTTATCTGACTGAAAGAGCTGTGGGGAACGTGACTGAATCAATGTGAGAATAAAACTTCCAATATTATTCAATCAAGATTCCATCCTCCTCCTTCCAGTTGAATCTTTGGAATTGTTTGTCAACGTCCAAAACTAGATGCACCCAGAACTTATCTTACATGGAGATGAACCACTAATAAAGAAAAGTCTCTTGCCGGGCAGCATATTTCCAGAGCTTTTGTGCAGAGCAGGTCATTTTCTGTACCGCAGTACGCTATGTACCGTCTTTTGAGGCTACGCCGCATGACAATGTGTACTGCGATACAGACATCTCTTTGTTCTGAAAAGAAGTATAGTATGTAGTCGCCCATGGCGCGTTTATGTACTTCAAGCTCTACTTGATTGCAGAACTATGAAACTATTATTTAGTGGCGCCCGACTTTTTACTACAACTATGAAAGTATATTATTAAATTTTCTTCATGGGACTGATGGGTGCTTTATGTAAAAGTTAAGTGAAGAGTTAGGTAATCAATAGTGCTCCCACAACCTCTGAGCAAAGCACGCATTTCTACATAAATTTCCATACGCAAAGCAGGCCGTTCCCTAATTCTTTTGATAACCGTTGGAAAATTAATGCAAGAAGTACACACAATGGTACTTTTCTGCACCGAAATGTCAAACAAAGCTATCTATGACCTGTCAACTTTGACAATTCAACCTAATAGTGAGCTTCTTATGGGTGGGAAAAATATTGTGTAGGTACAACTTGTACGCAAATCACTTTTCCCACGAGCGCAGAAGTTTGTGTGTGTAGCTTCGTTTGACATTTCGGTGCGGAAAAGTGCCATATCGTGTACTTTTCGCATTAATTTTCCAACAGTTATCAGAAGAATTAAGAAAAGGCCTGCTTTGCGTATGAAAATTAGTGTAGAAATGCGTGCTCTTTACTTAACCTTCACATAGAGAACCCATCACTCCCATGAGGAAATTTTAATATTATACTTTCATGTTAGTAGTTCATAAATGTAGTAAAAAGTCGGGCGCCACTAAATAATCGTTTCATAGCTCTGCAGAGTAGAGTTTGAAGTATATAACCGCGCCATGGGCGACTACATATTACACTTCTTTTCAGAACAAAGCGATATCTGTACCGCAGTACACATTGTCATGCGGCGTAGCCTCAAAAGACGGTACATAGCATTCTACGGTACAGACAACGGTCTGCTCTGCACAGTAGTATACAATGGAAATACGCTGCCGGGCTTACTCCACAGTTGCAGATGATCTCAATATATCATGTTGCGTTACACTAGTATCATCTTGATCTTAATCACTTTGTACCTATCGTTCTGTAAATGTTTGTTTTTAGTTTACAAATTTATAAAGTTCTTGCAATTTTCCAATTGAAATGGATGAAAGTAATTTCAATTTCCAAACAACTAGCATTAGAAATGGAATCACATCGCTGTTGTCCTTGAATGGATGTTTTCAAGATAAATTGTATAAATGGCATGGCATGCTTTGGAAATATTCCAAGAATTCCATCGAATATAACATAACGAGCAGAGATTTCTCTCAAAATTTCAAAACATATAAGTTTATATTATGTAACAAAATATCATAGTGAAAACTCGTGTACCTGAAATGAAATTTGGGCGCAGAGCTTCTGAAAATGTACGCTACTGAACTCTCGATGAACAAATCATCTATTTTTTCTTCTGTTCTCTTCCGACCTATCATCTAATTATTCGATCTTTCAAAAATAGTTTCCTTCATTTATCCAGCTAGGTATTAAAAGAGTGTACCGAAAGCAGGCAAGAGCAGATGAATCCCAAAAAGTACTTTAATTCCCCAAAAACTGTCCAAGGCACTAGCAACAGATCATGGCACCATCAACGAAATGCAAAAATACATTATGGGGCAGGAATCAGCCATATCCAGCCTTAAAAACGGAGAAGATAGATTTAGCACAATCAACACGTGAAAATAATGGACGGTGCTGCAAGGATGCCACAACTCTTCCTTCCTTCACTCATAATATTCATTGTTGTTTGGAAGTGGGATATTCTCCAGATACATGGAAATATGCATTGACCCTTCTACTACGTCATGCATTTTTTCTAGTTGACTTCCGGTTACGGCTACCGAACAGCTCTGCAGCGGGAAACGTTTCTCGTATAGCAGTTTTCAGGTGTCACTTTTGAATAGTGGCGCATGATTTGAATTATTTTGAGTTCAAATACCACTGGAGGGGCAGAAGTCGATGAGTAGGAATCTACTAACAAATGCTCTCGCTCGGCTGTCGCAGTTAAACCTTCCGGAGACCCTGGCCTTTATACACGGCTTCTACACGTAGATTTCTACTTTCTGGTGCGACTGCGAATCCTACAATTATGGGGTTTCCAAAGCCTTTGACACTATAGTGCATACTTTAACTCAGACACTATGGATTTGACGAGATTACCTTAAGGATTTTCAAATGTTATTTATCAAACCGTTATAAAAAAGTGATCATACTTCAAAACTTACATTAGTCACTTAAGTATCTCAACGTTCTCTCCTTGAGCCTTTTCTTTTTCCAATTTATATGTTTGATCCTATTGAATATTTAAATGATTTGAAATCACATTCATTTGCAAATAATACACAACTCTATTTCCACTTCAAACCCCAGTCTGCAAACTCAGTTACTCAGATGATAAATCGGGATTTGGAGGCTATTTGTGTCTAATATAAACTTCATGCTAAAAAATGCAATTCCTTATTCCCTGGTATATTGTTCTTATACTACCAAATTCATTGTCCAAGAAAATTCGAAGCTAGTTATTAGAAATGAACCAATGGAATTAGAAATTGAGGAATCATTTATAATTGTAGCTTCCGTTTTCAAAAGCCCTTCACCCTTCTAGTTGGAAATCTTATTCAGTTTCACGTCAGCTATATGGGAGTAGTAGTATTTGGAACTTGAGATTACGCCAATTAGTTTGTGAAACTATGTTTATGTCAATACTCAATTATTGGCTTTTGGTGTTCAATCCTCGCCTCAGCCAAAGTTACTGAATTGATATTTCAAAGGATTCGAAATAATTGTGGTCAATTTGTCTTTTGTACAAAAAAATATAATCGTGTATCAAGTAAAATAAAACAACTAGGGTGGTTGAACATTAGTAACTCGTATAAATATCATTTTGTCGCTTTGGTATGACTACCGAATTATTCAAGTTCCAAATTAATATGTCGTGGTGATGTTCAAAATTTGTCTTTTATTATCTACCTAAATATAGGTTATAAACTTTTCAAAGGTCTGGATAAATAATTGTATTATACTATCATAACGCCTTACAAATTTGAAAATAACTATTTGAATATTGGACTGTTCACTAGGAACAAACATACTTCTCGGGCTATGTGCCTCGACAGACAATAAATTACAGATCCAAGTTGAACGGGGTTGGGATATCTTCACGATATAACCAACCATTCTGGTTTCTTATTTATGAACAGTAATTCCCAAATATTCACGAATAGATCACGTGCTCATTAATAAAAGAAAGCAGTCGTCGATCAAAAATGTACGAACATACAGAGGAGCAAATGCCGACTCGGACCATTACATGGTAGCGGCAACAATCAAACAGAAAACAAAAAATATAAACGTCACGAAAATAAACCGAACCAAATGGAACCTTGAAAAACTTGGCAATGAAAACATAAGAAGCGAATACGATAAGCATGTGGAGAATATGTTAATGGAATGTGAAGAAATGGAGAATGTGGAATGAGAATGGTATAATATAGGAAAATGTTCACTGATATCAGCGGAAAGTCAAGAGTGGGAAAGCACCATTTAAAGACGAAATGAACATGAAATTGATTAAGTAGGGAGGAGAAGAACTATACGATGATTATACCGGCTAATAAAGAAAATATGGAGAGAAGAGAGAATGCCCGGAGAATGGGAAGTCGGGCAAATAGTCACAATACACAAAAAAGGGGATCAGCAGGAGTGCAAAAACGATAGGGGTATAAGTCTCTTGAATGTATCATACAAAATAATGTCAGCAATTATTCAAAGTCGCTTAGTCGGAAAAGCGAAAGCCATAATGGGTCAATACCAAAACGGTCTCACACGAGAAAGGTCTACAATTGACGCTATTCATACTATCAAGCAGATAATGGAAAAGACCCATGAATACAAAATGGAAATAGAAATGCTATTTATAGATTTCCAACAAACATTTGATTCAGTAAGACTAAGTAAACTGATGGGAGTACTGAAGGAACGGGGGATAGGAAATAAATTGAGAAGATTAATTGCAATGACTATGGAGGAGTCAAAAGTAAGGATACTTACAAGTGAAGGGAAAGCGGAGAGCTTTGTATCTAATAGAGGCGTGAGACAGGGTGACGGTCTATCAAAAACATTATTTGATTTGGCTCTGGAGGATGTTCTGAGAAATGTGAACAATGGAAATTTAAAAACGAGCGGGGACCAGATAGTCGCATATGCAGATGACATAGTAATAGTAACAAAAAGAAGGAATATCATGAAACATATGCTACTAGAATTAACAAAAAAGGTGAAGATATGGGATTGAAAATAAATAGAAACAAAACAGAAATAATGATAGTTGGCAAACAGTGTGAGAACAGAATTATAAAAATAGAGGAATATGAATTTGAGATAGTGGAAAAATTCAAATATCTGGGAGTCACGATCAACAGTAATGGAAAGAGATCAGAGATAGACGAAAAAATAATGGCTGCTAATAGGGTATATTATGCCAATAAGAAACTATTGAAAAGCAAAATATTGAGAAGATACACAAAATTTAACATTCACAGCACCATAATTAGACCTGTGATAATGTATGGAGCAGAAACGATAACAATGTCAAGAATAGATGAAGAGGAGTAGAGGATATTAGGACGGAAAATAATGAGAACAATTCCAGGGCAAATAAAAACTGACGACAATGAATACAGGCAACGTATGAATCATGAAATACTGAGAGAAATAAACGGGAAAGATAAAGTAAAGAGAATAGAGCGACAAAGAATAAAATGGCTGGGACATGTACCTTTGGAGAGAAGGTGAGCGAGCAGTCGGCTGCTCAATGCTACAGTGGGAACCAGGTGGTAGGAGAAGGCAAGGAAGACCCAGATCTAAGTAGCTGAAGGAAGTGGGGGAGGTTTTGAGGAGGATAGGATTCTAAGGAAAAAAATAAGCGAGAAAATAATGAAATTGAGGAGATTTATCCACCCCAGAAAGCGGATCTAAAAAGCATTTATGCGGCACAACCCCACAAGGGGTGTCTAGCCACTTTAAATATAATTTTCGAATTTGTAAGGCGTTATGATAGTATGATATTGTTCTTGATATCTATTGAAAGCACGCTTAACTCTAATATAAGAAATGTTACAGGAAATGGTGTTTAAATGGAAAAAATTTCGAGGGTCTTTTATCTACAATGCATTTTCAATGTTAAAATAGTATTTCTATAGAGCACCCCGCGCTAATGGTAAGATGGGAATATATATGAAGAGAAACTGGACTGGGACAAGGCTTAAGCTGTCAGGTATTTCACAACGGAAAGACTGCATGCCACGTACATTGGACTTCACCGTTCCAACGGGTGTCCAAGACTAGACAATGACCACGTGAACTGCAAGAAAAAAAAGACAGCGAGCTACATGGAATGTTAACTAGCCACAAAGAACAGGACGACAAGAAATACATTAAAGTCAACCCCGAAAGTAAAGACATAAGGAGTCATCCATGTCCAACCGACAACCAAGTAAACTACGGAGCCGATAACCACTCCGACGAAGCAGCAGGTTCTCCATCAGGTAGCATTACTGTTAGCTAAACTACCGGCCTAAAGTCATCAGGAGTAGAGAGGATGTCATGGTTCCAATTGGGAACAACCATAGCAAGTGGAAGCACTCTATGATGCTGTCTTCACTTATAGTTCGTTGGCCGAAGGTTTCAATATCCTAGAGCTAGCAAAAAACATAAGTTAACAATTTACGCGTGAAAGACGAAAGACGTAGATGGATCCCATTGGATGACACAGAGGGTCAGGAAGATTTTTCTTGAAGCACATTACTATCAAGGCTTGTTCTGAAATCGAGGTGTGTGTGCTTCAAAAAGTTCCCTGATCTTGTAGCGAATAAAACTTTTGGAAATTGCAAGCCTTCTGTCAATTTTCAAGACTAATCATTCTACACAATTCCACATGGACCACTCTGAATTTTAAGCTTCTTTTCTTCGGTGAGAAAATTGAAATATTCTGCTTAGGCTCTTGCTCTTGAGTTCAATCATTATATTTAAATATCCACTATTAGGTATTAGGTATTAGGTGTACTATTACAATTCAATTTTCGATAGTCCCCTTCGAATAGAAATGGGTAATCCAGGTATTGTATATATAGAATTTTAATCACTTGGACCAATGAAAATAGATAAATTTGTGTACTTACCATGGTATTCGTACTGGCAGAACTAGACCGATGATTTATTTTCGCTGGATTCGCTGGCGAAGGACTTTGACTAGAAATTTTATTTTCTGGAGGTCCTCCACCATTCTTAACGCTTATCTCCAAATAGCAGTGACTCTCCAGATGACTTTGTGCTCTCTTCTCTTCATTAACTATTCGTCGGGCAGCCCGAAAAATCTTGTAATATACTACCATCATCACAGTTAAAGGTATGTAGAAACTACACATGGTTGCATACACTTGGTACCTGTAAATAAAATGAAAATAATATAATCAAAAACATTTTCCCTATGAATATGTTTTCTTTCGTCCATTACAAATGGGATATTCGAATTTTCTATCATCCCTGAAGGGTAAATGACGCTACAAGATACATTTTGGTTCCTTTGACAACGTTTTATAATGAATTTTTCATGAGACGAATTTCTTGAGCACATATTAAAGTGAAGAATTGAAACGGGAGAAAAATATAGCTGTACTGATAAATATTTAATTTCCATTTAATCTGTTCGTTCCACGCTTGGTAACAAATAGAATTATTTATTACGAAAAAAATTGGCAACGACATTTATAGTTACTAGTTAATTGTAGGTTCTCATATCAACCTTCATTTGAAAACATCATGTGGAATAATTACCACGCCTAGTACCAGTTTTTGAAGTGAAAACTTTTTTATACGTATTAAGCACTTTTTGGGAAGAGAAAAACTTTCAAACTCGCGTTATCGGCAGGCATCATCGACAGACTTTTCATGTTATGCAAATTTTCCAAGGGGGGTTTATTTTTGTGGCAATATTTCGATTCACCATGGCAGTACCGTACAATATTTGAAAGGGAAACATTTATCTGCAAAAACTTCTCTCTACCATGGACATAAGAGAAAATTTTCATGCGGAATCAGTAAACTGTAAAATTCTCATTTACCGTGAGCGTACAACGAAAATTTTCCACGGGGTTGATTTATTCGGATAAATTCCCTCCCATCATAGGTATATAATGGAATTTTTCGAAAAGCATTGATTTTCTTGAAGAAATTTCCATTCACCATGGTATTACCATGCAATTTTCAGAAGGGAAACACTTATTTGCAAAAATCTTGATCCACCATGGACGTAAGATAAAATATGTGCGAGAGAATCATCGATTTGTGAGAATTCCCATTGACCATAGGCATACGATGAATTCTTCTAAGGGGGTTGAATTATTTAGACAAATTTCCTTCCATCATCATGATATAATTTTTGGAAAGATGTAATTTTCTGTGAAAATTTCCATTCACCATGGAAGTGCAATGGAATCAATATGGGGAATAAATTTATTCGGAAAAACTCCTCTCATCATGGGCGTATGATCAAATTTTTGAGAGGGATTAATTTATTTTGTGAGAATTCTATGAAATGACCGTACTACAACATTTTTTGAGCGAGTAAACGTATTTGATAAGATTTCCATTCGCCATGGAATCACGAGAAGAAGCTTCGGAAAAAGTTCGTTTGTTTTTGTTTTCCCTTCTGATCGCAGTCCTCAAGACTGCCTATTTGATTTTTCTTCATAATCAATCGTTGTTGTTCAAGCCTTCTACCTACATTTTGCCCGACACTTTTCAAAACTAGTTGACGTTATAAAATGTCTCACTACTCATTATCAGTTGCAAGTTGAATTTTCCGTTAAATAGCTGTTGAGCGAGCTGTTAAGAACCTGATTATGAAATTGTGTATTGTGTCACTACGGCAGAATGAGCTCTAGCAGCCCGCAACTAGGTATTAACTGACGGGTGCTGTAGTGTTTTCTGCATGGTGGCACACAACTCTTTATCGCATGCCAAGTGAACTGAAAAATGGGTGAATATAACGAAAAACTTCGATATACACTGACAGTCAATTCAAAAATTCACGTGTGTGAGGTTGTAATATTGACTGCGGATCCTTACGGTTCCATCAGCCTAGCCAATGAAAATTCACGTGAAACGTCAAAATGCTCAAGTGACAAGTGGTGAAAAACATATTTTTCCTATGAGCGGGCGGAAAATTGAATTTTCCACACACATTTTAGTGTGGAAAATAAAAAGTGTATTGCAAGCAAGATATTCAAACCGCAATCAGCCACTACCAGCAGCTCTATCGCCTCCACTGACATACAGCCAGGCCCAAGTACTCAGCACAACTTTGAACAGGAAATCGAAAATGAACTATACTCGACTGACGTTATTATCCCAGAACAGCAAAGAACAACAGATCCAAAATTACAGCCAAGCAACCAGCATCTGCTATGAATTTAAGTACTGCAAATAATTGTACTTTTACAATAAGTTATGATATAAATAATTGGGTAGGTATTAGATTTTGACATGTAACTATTATTGTTAATAATATTTCACTTTATGTTTACTTTATCAATAATCTAATAAAATATGTTTCTAAATAAACTATAAGCACTTATAGTCAGATAAAAATATCTCAACTTTTGATTAGTTCTGTTGACTTTCCTCACGCTCGTAGAAAAACTATTGCACCTAACACTTGCGGAAAATGTTTTTCCATTCTTGTTAGGTAAATAGCTATTTTCCGCCTACCATACCGGAAAATCAATCATATGAACACTAAAAATAGAGCGGAAAGAATTGCTTAGCAGCTCAAGGGCCGGAAATTCATAACGCCACGATTTTTGGAGTTTTCCACCATTTTTCAATCGATCACTTTGACGTTTCACGTAAATTTTTTGATAGAACGTCAGTGTATATCAACGTTTGTTATATTATTTTCCTATATTTTGGTTTATTCGGTAGCCGAAAAATAGAGTGTCACACTGTATCTATATGTTATTTATTTTTTGGATTTTCCAGGAAATTCTAGACAAAGTTCATGTACAATGTGCTATACCCATCTCAAAAATCAAAAAAATATGAAAATATATAGTTTTGTTCATTCAGCAAAATGGAAATAACACTAGAGTATCCTATCCCCAAACTGTTGAATAATTTCATATAAAATCATAGTTGATGATGGAATGTGCACAATTTTGTATGGTCAAACCCGGAAAATCATTTCTTCTCAATAAATTCTTCGTTATACTGATATCTACTGGTATCGGGTGGAGGTGGAGTATTATCAAAATCGTCACTAATGTCAGTATCCCTATTATTTATTATAAATAAATATATGTCTTGTTTAACTTACATTTATTGGAAATTGATCAAAGCACGATTGGAACTTCTTTTCAAAATTTTAGAACTTATTAATATAATCTGACAGTCTTGTGACAATTAAGTAGGTATTTAGAAATGACAGTAGCCTTCTAAGTTTTTGTCGATTCAATTTGAATCTTCTCATGAATGTGTGGCGTGGTCAAAGTCCGGTGAGAAATATTTGGAGCGATCTATTGGGAGAGTTTTTTAATTTTTGTCATTAGCCTGACCCTGTAGCAGCTGCAGAATAAGAGAAAAAGTAGAATGAGAATATTGCCCAATACCCAAACTTCCTAATTGATACTACAGGGGATATAGGAAATCATATTTGGAAAATTAAGGAAATTTTAACAAATGAGGTATCGCCGTGAAATGTATGCCGTCAAGGACTTCAACATAGATTTGTACGCCATTTTTGTTCATGACAAAGTAGTACTCGAAAAATACATCCAAGTTTGTGGCATCTAATAATGAATTGTTATAGTTCCGTAAAAATTCTAATATTTTCAATGATTCCCCTAGGGTCGATTAGCAAGTTTTGATTTTTGGGTAATGGCCTTATTCCACTTGTTTTCCACATAACACGATAATGAAAACGGCTTCCATTTGGAATAATAAAGCCTGCATGTGTCATGGACCACATATTTATATTTTAATGGGAGAAAGTAACTGCAGTTTAGCTCTCAATACCAAGTACATTGCTTAAAATAAATAGATATGCTTATAAACTAGTTTAAAGCTCGTAACGTCATATATGTTTCAGCTCCATGGTCTGACCAATTTACTGTCAACTTATGAACGTCGAACAAATTCTACGTCAACCTGACTAGTCATAACTCGTGAAGTGAAGTGGCACCTATATTATGCGGCTTTTCGCGTATTTCTATAGAAATTTTTTATTAAAAAATGTTTTGACAACTTACCCGAAATCTTGCGAAACTAAGCACACGTCGAATTTCTCCATACCGTTCACCCCTGTTTCCGAATGTTCGTTCCCTAAAATTAACAAAGGAGGTAGAGAAATACACGCCGCGAAACACCAAACTAATATCACCCACAAAATCATCCGTTTCGGTGTCCGTTTCACCCCGTATTCGAGAGGCTTCGTAATAGCATAGTACCGATCCACGCTTATCATACAAAGATTCAATATCGATGCCGTACAACTGAGCACGTCGAAACTGACCCATAAATTACACATTATCTCGCCGAAGATCCATTTACCGTTGATTTCGTAAAACGTTGCCATCGGCATCACCAGAATGGCCACACAGAGATCGCTAACGGCCAAACTTACCTGCAAAAAACATAAGAACTACTGAAATTATTGATTTCATAATGGTGAAAGTAATTAATATACTCTCAGGCTTCAAGGTGCATTTTATGTTGATGCTCGACGCTGGCATCAAGCGTTAAATGAGGTCACGTGACTCAATTTCTACCGGAGCGCCATCTTATAATAACGCAGCGTTGAAACTTAACATTGTTCAAATATCCATTCAGTTTTGACAGCTTTGGTGAGTTGCGAGAAAATTATTCTATAGTATAATTATTAACTTTCGAGATTGTAATTTCCAACTAACGAATGTAGCACGTTTATTATTATATAATAATTTAGAATTTATATTTATTTACCACACACGTTGTGTTTATGGACTAACAGACTGTTGTCAGGCGATATATTCAATCATAGTTGTTTTTCCAGCGTTTTAATACGCTCTTATATTTGACGCTACATTGATTTGAGATGGCGTCCGATAGAAATTAAATCACACTACCTCATTTGACAATTGAGGCGCCTAGCGTCACCATGGAAATGCACCTTCATAATGAAGTTGTTTTCACATTATGAGGAATTAAAACTCATACTAAATAAATCAAATCACAATTTCATATTTTGTCACCACTCTACCCTTCAATCAGTTGTCTAATTTTTATATTTCTCATTTTTCATCACTTTTCATCAATCTGGGCTATCTCCGTTTCTTCCCTCTGTTATTCTTTATTTAATTATTCTTATATTTTTGTATCTCATCCAGAAGAGCTTCAATTCTTCCCATGTATGTGGCAGCTTCCTCTAATTTCTGGTCTTCCTTTTTCCTGGGACAAATTGAAGTACCTACTCAGTTGTAACAACTTCATTTAATAACCAATTTCTGTGTTTGTTTTCGAGAGTTTGACTATTTCAGGTCAGTTCCTCTCATGCTTCTTTGTTGATACATTTCCATTTTTATGTCTTTAATCCCTCACATATTTCTTTTTTGCCTCCCACCATCCTTCCTTGGTTTTTGTTATTCCTGGGATGAACTGAAATTATCCGGGATGTACCATATATCAGTATCCCTTTGTCTGTATCATGATTTATGTTGACCATTTCAGTCTCTTCCTACCCTCTATTCTATTCCAACATTTTCATTTTCAAGTCTTCCTTCCATAAAACCGTTAAATCCTGCTCTATGGTATCGTTTCACCTTTTTTATGGTCCTGCTTCATTCCTGGGACAAGTTTAAGTTATCTGGTATGCATTCCTCAATTCAATAAGCCGTGTTTGTCATAATTTGGCACTATCACTTCTTTTTCTGCTTATTTCTGTCTCTCCCATTCTTTCCTGTTCCCAAATTTTGAGTTTTGATTATTAATTATTTGACCTGCAGACCTCTGAATTACTTTCGAAGGCATCTTTCTAGCTTAACCCTGGTCTAACTTAATTTCTGATTGTCCCTTGGGCAGTACCAGTCCTTCATTCAATAAGTAGCGTCTGTGTTTTTGTGTTCCATAACTTGTTGTTGATCTTTGCCATTAGTTCTCTCTGTCTTTCATTCAAAATTTTATTTCTAAAAGCTTCAAATCTTCCTTAAATAGATCTTCCCATCTTTCCCTTGGCCTCTTTATATTTCTGGATTGAACTGAATCTTCAATCATTCACTTGTTCACTCAGTAATTTCTGTGTTCGTCCTTTATCATTCAATGTTGATCATATCACATAGACTTCATTTTTATTTTGGTGCTTTATTCTCAATATAACATTCTCCCTCCACAGTATGTCTACATTTTTTTCCTTTGTCTTTCTTCTCCAGTTTTGCGGATTCTTCTTAGATATCTGATATGAAAGTTGATAATAATTCAAATTCTTCTTTTTCACGAGCCCCACCCTATCAGCCGTAGTGAAAAATTGGAAATTATTTACAGAGAGTTGTACTTTTTGTAGGAAGCTCCGAAACAATCATTTCCGAAACTTACACATAATGAATGTACAAACAACCTTATATCAGCAATTATCGAAGCTAAACTAGCAACTCAATCCAGGCAACTCCTTAATCAAAACAAACTGAATAATGATGTCTGCTCTTCAAGTGTAACTATAAGCTCTCGGTGATTCACTTCCTTCGAGTATTACTGTTTACTTTATTTTCTCTCGTTCAAACAAGGGAAATTTTGAAATTGGTTGTTTACGTAAATCCGTGAGGCTCACAAATTCCAAATTGGGTAGCAACCAAAGTTCCTTTTTGTATCACATTTTTAAACATATACAGAAAATTTTATTCCATTTTTAACTGGAATATGATTCCAAAGTTCAATTATTAAACTTCTCCTACCCGAAACTAACTTATTCCTAGGATGCAGGAGAATTTTTTCCCTTTTAACCGTTAAATTACTAGTTGGAACGAAAATAACTCACCAGAAGGTAATTACAGGGTCTTCGAAGCTTCCTCACCAAGCATACAGCAACGCAGACTAAAATGTTACCGACAATTGTACCGATAATAATCGAAACAAGAATGAGGGATATTATAATACTTTCGACTTGATTATACCCCGGTATATCTTCATTAGTTACATTTAATGTTTCGTTAACAATGGTCGGTAAGTCAGTGGTAGGCGTCGCCATGCGCAAATTCGTTTCGGTACCTGAAAAAATAAAATTAATACTTAATGCTGAAATATGTCGATAGCACTCCTGAAAACAGTTAATGTTCGCTGAATAAAGTGAATGAAATGAATTGCAAGCTTTTTCACTGAAAATTTTGGCCACATCCCTGTCTTCGCTCATCGAACATGTTATCAGTCAACTGTGTATATTCACAAATAAACCTTCTGAATTGCCTTTCGTCAATCATCAAAAAGTGGATCAGCAGATATTAACAAAGATTTTTGGATTATTAACTGACAACAATTATATTGCGAGGTCGGATAAGAAGCCCTATCCACTTTCTTGACATCTGCACTTCCATCCTATATTTAATTAGACTCAGTTCCAGTTCGTCCTGTACAAGCTCAAAGCTCATGGACTACCTCCTGGAATTCCCCATGCCCCAAATGCTCATAGCCCAAAAACTTTTAGCAGCAATTTTTCTTCGGAATTAATTGGGAGATGTCACTGGTAGTCTAAATTCGAAAAGTTGGGGTACCAGACTTGTTGCTTCATCCGCCATCTTCATTTAAAGGATTATTTCTTGTCTCTTGAATGACTCGTTTATTTTAAATTTTACACGGAAAATGGTTATTGCAAAAATTGTTTGAGATTAAATTTCCTACAATTTTGGCCTCTCACAATTTTTTCATAGGATCGATTTTTTTTTATTTATACCCGAAAAGAGGGGGTTTATTTTTGGTTATCGAATAACTCGTTTATTTTCAATTTAACGAGAAAAATTGTGATGAACAAAGTTGCTTGAAATCGAATCTTCCATCATTTTGAATTTCATAAATTTTTCCGTAGGATTGATATTTTTTTGATTTATACCTGAGAAGAGTGGGGGTAAAATCTTATCATTGTATAATTACGCTTTTTTTAATTTTACGAGAAAAACTGTTACCTATACACTAAGTTGTTCAAAATCAAATTTTCCAATTTTGATTCTTATCAATTTTTTCGTAGGATCGACTTTTTTCGATTCATACCTAAAAAGAGTTGGGGTTGAACCTAAGTATTCTATTATCGCGGTTTTTGTCACTCAAGGTCATCTTCATCCAGCAGCTCTCGAATTGAAACAACATTTTCAAACGTTTCTCCGTTGCAGTTTCGTTCGTAAGCTCATGAGGGTTGAAGGTGACTTGTTTTAAACGGTTTTCGTCACTACCAAGGTCATCTTCATCCAGCAGCTCTCGAATCGAAACAACGTTTTCTCCGTTGCAGTTGTGGCATAAGACGGAACTTTGTTCTTCACAATTTGTCTCGTAAAATTGAAAATAAACGAGTTATTCGATAACAAAAAATCAACCCCCTCTTTTCGGGTATAAATCGAAAGATATCGATTTCATGAAAAAATTGTTGAGTATCAGAATTGTAGGAAATTTAATTTTAAACAACTTTGGTGATAACCATTTCTTCCTTCTTCTTTCTTCCTTCAAATCAAGATGGTGGATGAAGCAACAAGTCTGGTACCCCAACTTTTTGAATTTAGACTACCAGTGACCCCTCCCAACGAATTCCGTAGGAAAATTGCTGCAAAAAATTTTTGTAAATCTTTGCCTGGTTTTGAGCTTACCTGACTGGGTGATCACCCAAATAGATAGATTGAAAATAAAAATGAAGTTTCAGGATAAGGCGACGACATCCAGATTCCTTTCCCACTGCAACCACCAACAATACATTGATGAAGATCATAAAAATCTCAAGTTCTCCTGTGAATTTCTTGCAGTGTATTCAATATTTTTTCTCGGAAATTAATTTGAGAAATGAAGGAAAAAAGATTGTGGTTCAATTGCCCAAAATAATAGACAAGAAGAATATGAAATATTGTATGTACACGTTTATGCACAATGAGAATCTAGATGAAATTATTCCTTAGATAAAACTTGGAAGAGAATTATATTTTAACACGATGGAATACAACAATTTTTCCACCACTTTTTGATAATTTCAACACTTCACGTGTGCTTCTTCAAGTATGATGACGTACATTATCAACCAGTGAATAAATTGGGTGTATATAATAGGGACAATTAGAAGGTAACATGACACATGATATATTGAAGGTCATTCATATATACATAACATATGTCTAAAAACTTTCATTCCACCAAGTCAGAGCCGTAAACCATCAGGCTAAGAAGGTATATGTGATAGGTTTTCAAGATGTTGTATATATACGAGTAGTTCATAGATTAGTGTGTTTGATGTACGTAAAAAGCCGAATTAATGTTTTTAATTTAGGTATTGCTTAATGCAAAAATTTCAATAACTATACTGGTGTGCAATTGATATCACTAAAAAATTAATTATGGAAAGTAAATCAGGCAGTGAATTGGACGTTATCCCACCAAACAAAAGATAAGCTGCTCAAATGTTCTTTTTCAATTCATTGTCGGTGAAAAACTGAAGTGTTTCAGTTTGACAAAAAAATTCATACTCAAATAAATAATTCATAGTCGTGGACAAAATATAGTATTCTACTCGTATATAATAGCGATTATAGACTCGGGAGTCTTTGTCGCTCGCCTGCGGCTCGCGAAATAAACGCACCATCGTAAATAATAGTCATCATAGCTTGTTAAATAATATACTATTAATTAGTTATAATCCTCATTATACAGTGCGAACATGAATTGTAGAAGCAATAGGATATAATAATGGCATATCAAACTAGATAAGATCACCTATACTATCCCTAGTTATAGAGGGCGTCACTATCTTTGAAGTTTGTAATGGAAAATAAAATCAGAAAATCTCACTTAGATGATATTCCAATTATTCACACATCAATAAAAACTAAATTATGGTTTTTCAGTGATTTAAGTGTCATAACATGAATCACGTTATAATCTCTTGAAATATGCTAGGGTAGTGATTTCAAGGCGGGAGTCCAATACGGTTTGGACTCTCTCGAAAAAAAATTCACATTATAATGTCAATAACCCTCGTATCTATTTTATGCAAAGATTTGTAACAACAAAATTAGCTGATCCAAATAACTTCAGGTAATAAATGTTCGAAGCGTTTTTTTAAAAGTTCTGAGAAAAAAACAGCTTATTAGATAATTCTCGTCTAACACTTTCTAGCATTTTTGGGGTTATTTCGGTACCAGCTTGAGAAATTCGATCCTTCAATTCGTTGATGTTATCAAGTTGAGTCACATACACTTTCGATTTTTAGTACCTCAAGAAGAAATCTGATGAAGTTTCGTCAGGTGAGCATGGTCGCCATTAAATTGTTCCTCATCTACCGATCCATCCATCACAGAAAGTATGGTCAAGATAATTGCGTACTCCTCTTGAGTAATGTGGCGGAGCAGCGTCTTGTTGGAATATAACGTACTATTGTACTATTTGATTCATTCCGTCAGTTATCTGGTGTCGCGATAGATTTAATAAATCTCGCTGTCTGAATTTCCAGTTTCCCAAAATTTCAGCCTAGACATCAAGTTTTTGCACGGCAAATGTGAGGATTATTCACTCCAGTATCGTTTCTCCTGTATCATTTTTACAATTATTGAGTGTGTATGTGCACTCTTCGCTAAAACAAATATTTCTGCAATGATTGGGAGGAGGCGAGTTCTTTTGATATAATTCCACGAAGTCATATTTTTCTATGGTCTTCGTCTTCCAACAGCTTATAATAAATATTTACGAATAAAATTTTTGTTTTTTGGGATATTTTTCTCTTATTATAGCAGAAACACTACACTCATTAGCAATGTTTTTTGGTGCATACTGTGGATTATTCACCATGGACAAAACTACACTGATTTGTGTGTCTTTGGGTATTGGCTTTTGTTCGGCTTCTTTTGTTTGTTGTACACTGCCAGGGGTTCAAACTTATTTTGTCCACGACCACCTAATAATAAGTCAATATTTTACCTCCTAACTAAAGGTATATGGTACCCATATATCAACTGTCGTGAATTATGCTTCATAATACACTGTAGTGTATTATGGTTCATAATTCACGACTAGAGATGGGGGAACAATATGGAATAAACTATTAAATCTGTGTATTTTGTTCAGGAAATTTGTTTCTGACATATATCGTATCTATAAAATATTGTAATTTTTAGTATTGATACTTTTCATAACGATATTTTCTAATATTAAGTATTTTAAAACAATATATTTATAACGGTACGTTGTATTGATATTTTCTACAGTATTGCCCATCTCTATATATGTCAAATTATTTGAAGTAGCTGCCACAACATTTTGAGGTTAGTAATATGCCAAATCGCTACTGACTTTTATTTATTAATGAATAAATTAAGTGTCGTGGACAAAGTATAGTATTCTACTCGAAATTTATGGCCATAATTCACTTGGGTGACTTGCGCCCCTCGCCTGCGGCTCGCAAACGTCAACCATCGTGAATTATGGCTGTCATAAATTGCTCGTTTAACAATATACTATTTTCTACTCCTATACTATAAGTTCTTAATTAAATGCCAATTTCCAGTTACATAATGATACTCATTATAACACTGGTTTTTATCATAAAACTGAAAAATTGACCAATAGAAATCTAGATTTTCAAATACCCTGTAGGCAGACCCAATCTTTCCTGTAGAATGTTTGACGGTTTGACGGTTGATAGCTTATTCATACAAGGTGAAAAAAAATACGATGTGTTTGTAGTTTAACTTCTCAACACCCCGTGAAACAGTTTGGGAAATTTGTAGAGTTTCTGCTCAGTTAATGACAAAGACCATCGTTTTCCCTATTTTTCAATTTCCATTCCACCTTGATATCTGGACTTCTTTCAAAATATACGAACTTAAAAAAGTGGATTAAGTTTTTCCAGGGAAATAATCCAATTTGTGATATTTCAATAACCCACAGTAATTTGAAACAAAAGGAAAAACATGATAAGCATTTTCCAATATTCCGTATGCCCACCTCTAGTGGAAGTAACTGCACGCAATCGCCGAGACATCGAATTGATAAGACGAATATTGCGATCTTGAGGAATTGCGTCATATTCAGCTTGCATCTCAAAACGTCAAGTGTTTCGGGTAGTACAGGACGACGACGAATGTTTCATTAAATTCCATCCTAGAGATGTTCGATCTGATTCAGATCGCAGCTACATGCAGGCCATTCTAATTTAACAATTATAAAGATATGAAAGTGGAATGAAAACAGAAAGATGGCAAAAGTGATGGTCTTTGTAATAAACTGAACGTAAACTTCACAAATCTCCCGACCTGTTTCACAGTCACAGTCACGAAATTGGTCTACAAATACATGATTTTTTTTCACTCTGTATAAATAAGCTATCAATAATTTTTGGAAACTTTGCTGGAGATTATTTAATTCCAGTTTGGCTAGAGAACAATTTAAATTAATAGACAATTTCAGAAGCACTTGGACAACAAACTTCAAGGAAAATTTCACTATATCAAACTGGTGACGGTATAATGAAAATATTTAAATTTATATAGTGCATTCATACGGAATTTCAAGGATGTACGATGTACGAGTAGTTAGAAAATGTTCAGCTGGAAATAAAGAACATGAATGAGGTTCTTAATTTGGAAAGTTTGCTAGGAAATTAATTTTCAACAATCTCTCCTGGACGTCTATTCTTGAACAATGAGCGGCATAGATTTATGGCGAAT
>CAJUYG010000450.1:145198-180158 GCA_910591675.1 Galerucella calmariensis
TTTTTTTTGGTTGTGGGAGTTGGTGTTGTGAAGAAATGTGGTGGTCAGAATTTGGATTTTAAATAGTCACCCCATAATAGGGGATATATCTGCACCGCATATTAATAAAATCCATGTGGTCCAGTGTTAGTAGAGATTGTTATTTGATGTTATACATGGATTTTTTGCCTCTACTGAGGGATTTGTTCTTCAACCTATCCGCCATTGCAAAAGTTGTGGTTCCTATTTAATCGATTCTGAAAGTAACGAAAATTTGGCAAAGACACAGTTGGAGATTCTGGATGTTCACGTGAGGTTCTAGGCATTCAATATTGTGGTCTTTCATTTCCAACGGAGATAAACCCCTTAAGAAGGGTTTTTTTTTTCATGGGACTAGTTTTACCTTGGACTTTTTTTTGCTGGAGGACTGGTTCTTATGGTGAACTGAATCGAAGTTTAATTTTGGCTGATTTCCTACAAGTTTGGCAGCATACATGTCCCGGTGATGGAGGCAACTTGAGTCACCTTTTTGAAACTTTGAATCGCTGTACCTACCGCTAGTATACCTAGTGAATGATACCTCAGGACTGTATTGGTGATGTTATTTAGCTCATTTATTATTTTTTTTCTTTGCGCCGGTACTGTAAAAATAAGGTCATTGCTTATTATATTTCTTTTTTATGCTATCGTTTACCATTGCTGCTAAGGCTGCTTATTTTGAATTTTATAATTAGTGCCTATATTTAGCCTTATTTTATTATATTACTTTCTATCGCTATTTTCGCTACTAGTATTGCTTAATATGACTGCTTAGTTGCTTTTCATAAATTATAATATTGCATACAATAATATTTATTGATACTGCTTCATTTATAAATAGTTTTGCATTGCATGCAGCGCCTTATATTTTGTTTGCTCTAGTAGTTGATTATTTTTTGAATTCATTGATAACCATAATTTAGGCGAAGCTGTGAATGTATAGCTATTGGTAGGTGTTAAACTCGGTTTTAGATTACATTTCTTTTTCCTTTTTTTGTAACCTGCGCATGAGCTCACGCTTGGGGTATTTAAAGTAGTATGTATCGTTAATTAGTTGGTACATGTCCTGTGATAATCAATAGCATTCCCATCTAAGGACTTGTCATTCTTAAACTGCGCCGCTTATTATTATTTTTTTTTATAATTTGTTACGACTTACCTGATAGAGATAACGCCTCCCTTGATTAATATTGTTTTTGTTTGTGGGTCAAATTTGAATAGAACTGAATCTACAACATTCTGTTTTATTTGGTACTTTACCTGCTTATGTTTGGTAAGTCGCGTGAGTAGTAGATCTAGGGGTATTTGGCCATGGACTTCCTGGCGCCCAATTAAGATCAAATGGTTTTTTGCGAGTTCTTCACGAACCTCCCCTTCACCGTTGAGCAAACCGGCAAATATCCCGTGAGTACAATATAAGTATCGGTAATTTTAATTTAGATTAGGTTGTACGTCACAGACTATAGGATCCAAATTGGTGAAATTGTCTAAAAATCGGATAGTCATCCTCGCATTGACAACACTGATACAGAATGAATAAAATGATGTAGGTATGTTGATGAAATCACTCGGTCATATTATTTCGATTATATTCAACAATTACTAATGGACAATCGTTAACATTGGCACTTGATTGGCTGCTCGCGATGACCTTATTTCAGTTCGCATATTTTCCGGGACTCATGTTTGGTTTTGACAACTGTACTCTAGAGTACCATCCCTGAGAATCAAATCATTTTTAGGAACTTTAGACATAAAATTTGCTTGGAAACCGATTTCAATATATCCAAACTAAAAAAATAAATCCAAATCTCGGAAATAAAACAATTAAGAAGTATATGAACTAACTACTAACTATGTGGGTGTGACAACTGTGACAAAATTTAAGGCGGTAAAAATTTTTATAAATTTTGAAACTAGAATTTCAGAACACGAACGTCTATGACAACAAAAAGTTGGAATCCACTCATTCAAATCGTTTATTATCAAACCAACACATTTTCGATTCAAATTTTGAAATTTCACGTGTAGGACCTAAGTCACACAAATTGAATATTTTAAAAGCACTAGAGGTAGGTGAATGGAATAGTTATTTTCCTAACAAATGAGGAAAGTGATAATTTCCCGTACGCGACTGCAGTTGACCCGAACGACGCGAAGCGGAGTTCGGGCAAGCGGTCAAGAGCGGGAAAGATACTTTAGGCATGAGTTAGGAACATTATTTTTTCTACGACCGTATATACAAAAAAGTATAACAACCCATTTTTCAAGTTATTTCATTCCAACATACATATACAAAACTTTAACCAAAAGCTATTATTATTATAAATTATTATAATAAATATTAATATTAGAAACACAATTCGTTGCATTCTATTAATTACTTAAAATTGCCAGTCCAGTGGGGTTATTTGGTGTCAACTGGTAAGTAGATGACGTTGATGAGGATTGAGGATGGCATCGGTTGCAGGTCACATAGATATAACGATGAAGGATGAAGGCAACGGTTTTAAGTCATTTATTTGATATATTTTTCTTATATCAAACCCGGGTGGTTTGATAGTTGTCTTATGACAATACTTTGAAGAATGTACAGGGTTATATCAAAATATCTTCATTATTTTATATTTTCAAAAAATTAAAAATGCAGCAAAGAGCTAGAAAAGATGGAATATTTATTCACCTATTGTAACAATAGTTATAACTTCCGAAGTTAAAATCTATCTAATAAGGTCAAAATTTGCATAATTTCACTTTCCCGCACGCAAGTAATCTTTGTATGCAATCTATTTTCAGTTAAACATTTCCTGATTATTTGGTTAATATCCTTAAAACTCTGTACTGTATAAATTAACAAGTTTTCATTATACCGTCACCCGCTTGATAAAGCTACTGTGTTAGCGAGACGCGTTACAAGTAAGTTGAACATAGGCTCAAATATAATGGAGATTTGAACAAATCAAATAGTAGTATTTTACCGTGTCAGTATAGATCTTTATCAAGTTGGAGCCTCAATATTCAATTGGATTGGGGCACAGTGTTTCCTCATTGTATTGTTCTGAATATACCAGTCTTAGAAACCTCACCAAAACCAATCAAATGGAAGCAGTAGGTTCATGTTATTGATAGTAATATATTTGTGAACACCTGCAAGATTATCAACACCATAAAAAGGAAGGCGAAAGAAAATTATTCCACGGATACTTACTATGAAAACTTTCACGCCATTGTTGAATATGCATCAGTGTCTTCAATTATCTCTAAACTCCCAGGAAACGTTTCTCGTCGCTAGATGAAAATACCAGATCATATCTCTTGTTATCCCGTGATATCTAATTTTTTTCCGAATAAAATCACTGTCTCAATATTGTGTGCAATGACTATATCTTGCTATCGGTGCCTTTGTATCTCTTGAGTATTCTATGAATAATTACGGTAATGCATCCACGGCAGCCATGTTCAAGTTGAGCGATGTCGGGGTTTGGTCTGAAAAAAATTTAATTTGTTAATGAGATAGCGTTTGGGGGCGGATTTTGGATATTAATGAGGCTTTTAAGCAATTTCTAGTTAAGTACTTAGTAGCGAATTGAAACTTTTGGCTAATGTCAGATCTATAATTCGATTGAAAAACTCATAGGGTAGGTGAACAATTATTATTCCTGTAAACATTATCACAATGAATAGATTATAGCTTGAAATGTGCAGTTGTTGCATTGTTGTTTTTACCAATTGATTCAGGGGGAAAAATGCATCCATATATTTATATAAAGTTCAGGACAATATTTCATATAAAAAATAAACGACTCAAGACTTGCGCATGCCTCAAAATTCATGTTGATGATCAATTCAGCAGAAAAAAATAACAATGTCATAATAAAAAATATTTCCCTTTTACAATTCTTCAGAGCGAGGATCAACTTTGTGTCCCTATATCTCAACAAAGTAGTTCATGGAAATTGAGTAATGGTTCACTTCAAATATAATAATTAAATCATCCAATTTTCTGTGATATTATGTTAGTTATCTGGTTCACAAGATCCGCAGGGTTTTGCGGACGACAAAGTGATTGTTACAAATGGGAAATTTTCGGGCAGTAATGATTGTCATCCAAAAATACTGGTACATTGAAGAGGACAGTCAGTCCAAAAAGAGTTCACCCGTGAAGGCAGAGTACAACTACAAGGCAGAGGCCATTGCCGCTATAGCCTGTATTGACGAATAATTCAGACCGAAAAAAGGATTGGAATTCCCACTCACATTCAGGCTCTGCTTCAACCTGTTAGCAATCCAACCACTAAGCCTGAAAAACTCTCAAAAATTTTTCAATAGATTGAAAAGAGATAGCAGGTGATGAATAGGCGGTCCAGTTAACTGGATGAAGATCTGAAGAATACTCCATAGGTCCTGCATCGTTTTGTGAAATCACAAAGGATTGCTGGCTAGATAATGATGAAAGAGAGAGACAAAGCTTTACTTGAATTTGAGGCAACAAAATAACAGAGACATTTAAATTTTCATAGACAAATGCGCAATTTAACTAACCAGGCTATTTGCAGAGAAAAAAAATCATATTTCATATATCAGATCAACAATACTTCAACAAAAGAAATGTGGAGCACACTTAGAGGACAAAAATTAATTTCTGATAAAAATAATGGAATATCAGAAACTTCATGCTAGCCTGAATAACTGAATAATTTTTTTATCAATTCGATTCCTGTTATAAAACCGTCAAAGAATGTTCCAGAATTTTACAATAATAACATGGTAAATAACGCGAATTTTCAGTTTAAAGAAATAAATGATTGTTTTGTGTACACAGTTTTATTACAAATTGAAACAAACGCAGGGGGTGTGATGGTATAAATTTAAACCTTATTAGACTTTGTTGTCCCCACATAGTTTCTTATATAACTCACATAATAAACTTTTGCATGACAAGTAATGTGCTTCCATCAGTGTGGAGTAGTGCTGTGGTGACAGTGTTACCAAAGACATAAAACTCAACGGAAATGAAGGACCTTAAAGGTATAAGTATATTACCTACTATGTCTAAAATTTTTGAGAGAGCAGTAAAAGTACAAATTGAGGAATATATTCAACAATATTCCTTATTACCCGAGGTCCAATCAGGATTTCGGAGAGGTTACAGCTATGGTACTGCACTTTTGCATATTGTCGACGGTATTATAGCTGCAGCTGATGATAAACAATATACGATTTTGGTTTTATTAGATTCCAGCCGAGCGTTTGAAACAATTAATTACGACTTAATATTGAACATTCTCAAATTTATAGGGTTCTCTCCAAATGCGCTGGAATTATTAGGTAACTATCTAAAAGATAGACAGCAAAAAGTATCGATAAATGATTGTAGTTCACGTTCCTTGAATCTCAGATCTAGTGTGCCACAGGGATCAATACTAGGGCCTTTACTATTTTCAATATATACGTCTTATTTATTATCTACTATCCAGTCATGTCAAACTCATCTTTTTCAGTTTTCCAGGAGAGTTAACGAGAAATGCTTGTAACCTGATTAATACAGACTTAAATAAATTTGTTACTGCTGCAGAGGAAATTGTTTGTGCATAAACCCTAACAAATCGAAGGTCTCAATATTTGGGCCAAAACATCATAGGGAAAATGTATACCATTCTGTAAATATAAACATTCGGGAAGAATTTTTGGCAATTGTGAGAGAAGCGAGAAATCTTGGTGTTTTGATGGATGCAGATTTGAGATTTGAGAATCATATAATTAAATTATTACAACCTGCATATTATACTTAAAAAATCATTTATGGAATTAGACATCTTTTACCGTTTCATATAAAGAAATGTGTATGTGAATCACTTATCTTATAAATTTTTAATTTCGCTGACTCAGTATATGGCCCACATTCAACTATCCAGTCTAAGAATAGAATTCAGAAGGTTCTAAATTCGTGTCTTAGGTTAATTCATGGGATTCGCAGGCGCCAAAGAATTTCGCACAAACTCCAATCAATTGGATGATTGAATATTAATAACAGAATAATTCATCACGCATTATGTCTATTTTATAAAATTATCAGGACAAAAAAGCCGTCGTATCTCCACCGTAAAATTAAATACCGAACTGATGTACATAATCTTAATATTAGATTCGGGGGAATGATTACCGTGCTAAGATTTAAAACTGAAGTCTACAGACGGTCCTTCAGATATCAAATTTATCACTTGTACAATCCCTTACCTAAGGGTTTTTAAACATTAAGTATTGGCAGGTTTATTTTCAATTGTAGAAGTCATTTGTTGTTTGGTTAATGATAATGACGTTGGCTCGTGTTTAAGTAGTATTTTTGTTTTCTTTTGAACATTGTAAATATTAAAACTGTTATAAATATTGAGATTATATAATCCACAGTGATTTTAGGGTTAAGTGTACTCTATGTACTTGCAAGAAATGAACTTCGGCTTTTATTTCCCTATTATTTGTCAATATATACTGCATTATTATTACTTTTGTTTTGTTCTGAAAAATAATAAATGATATGGGGTGAAGGTGTTAACTAATCCAAATTTGTTGGCCAACTTCTGATGGATGACGTTGCAAAGTTGATTGTGCCTGCGTAGGTAATCAATGTTAGCCAAGGCTGAACATCCCGACGTTATGTGTTGTATCGTCTCTGTTGTTTGTCGGCACCTTCTGCACTTGTCCGTAGCGATGTTTGGACCTTTTATGACAAATTTCTTGTAATTGTTTGTATTTATTACTTGGTCTTGAATTGCCATCATAAATCCTTCTGTTTCTGGAAATAATGTTCCATCAGAGAGCCACTTATTTGATGCTCCTTTGAAGATATGAGGTTGATTGATGTCGTGATGATGTCGACCATGAAGCGCTTTCTGGGCCCACTCCACCTGTTTGTCAGAGTCTGTAACGATTTCAAGTTTCATGTCAGTTTCATTACAAGATTTAAAGGGGAATAGTTTTTATCTGCTTTTGCGACCATCTCATGCAATCCAGATGTTTCAGCCTTGGCAATGAAGAATTCTTGGATTCTTTGTTTGTTATGTAAATTAACTATGTCCACTAGACCTCTTCCTCCCTCTCTTCTTGGTAGTGTTGTCCTGATAACTGATGATGTCGGATGGTGACATTTGTGTTTGGTCATCATAGTACGGGTTGTTCTTTGAATATCCTCCAGTTCTGTCTTTGTCCACTTCAGAATTCCAAATGAGTATGTCAGGATCGGTATGGCGTAGGTGTTAATTGCTTTTGCTAGATTTCCTGCGTTCAACTGGGATTTTAATAAAGTAGTTACCCTTTGAGTGAACAGGCTCCTAATTTTTATTCTTGCTTGCTTTTGGTCTAGTAGCTTAGCTTGCTGGAATCCCAGATATTTGTAGGTTCCACCATTTTGCATGGCAGTTATAATATTCCCATTGGGTAGTAACACATATCCGTTAACGATTTTACCCTTCTCGATATTTAAGGTTTCGCACTTGTCTAATCCAAATCCCATTTATCACAGGAGAATTTTTCAGTGATATTAAGTGAATGTTGAATTTGACGCTGGTTTGATGCGTATATTTTGATGTCATCCATATATAAAAGGTGGGAAACAGTGCAGTTAGTGTTCATGTTGGCTTTAAGTTCATAGCCGTAATCCGTATCGTTGAGTAGATTGTGTTCATTGCCAAACAAAACCAAAGTGTACTAAAGGAGTCACCCTGGAAGATCCCCCTAAGGATAGAGATTTCATCAGTTTGGAGGTATTGGCCAATCATTTGTAAATGAAGGTTCGTTCGCCAGTGCTTCATTGATAATTCAAGAAAAGTAACAAGAGTGGGATGTACTTTGTAAATTTGCAGAACTTTAGTCAGGAATGTGGAACGCTATCAAATGCTTTCCTGTTATTTACGGAAGCCGTGTGGATGTTACGCTTTTCCTTTTGCGCCTGTTTCAGTATAGCTGAATCAATGATAAGTTGTTCTTTGCAGCCTTGGTGATCTCGTCTGTATCCTTTCTGTTCTTTCTTCTGTTATTTTGGTCCACATGTCTGTAAATACAGTTAGTGATGCAAACTGTTAAAATTTTATATATAGTTGGGAGGCAGGCTATGGGCCTATACTGCGAAGGATCGTGAGTTTGAGGTGTTTTGGGAAGCAAGTAGGTCGAATCCAGTGTCAGAAATGGTGGTGTATCCTCTGAATGTTGTCAAATGTGTGAAAATAATGTTGCCATTGCTGTTAAACTTCTTATACCAATATCGCCTTCACCCACCTGGGGCTTTGTCTTTTTCCGTCAGGGGGCTTTCGCGGCTTTGTAACCCCTGAAGTGACATTAGACACAACAAATTATTTGGGCACATAACTGAATACGGAATTTTGGCATTTATTGTTTCCTGATCAAATATTCTAAAACATTAAGTGTTGGAGAGATTGCGTTGGAAATTTGTCTTATCAAAGTATTCGAGATATCTATAGTTAGTACATTTTGGATTTCTATCAAACCAAAAATACAATCGAGTCTTCTGATAATATTTTCTCCATAACACACTTATTGAAGTAAGTATAGTTCACACAATCTAAGAAACTGACTTGACTTGACTAACGCTTGAGATGCAATAGAACCATGAGACTTCTCGGATTTACCGCGCAGAGTTGCACCATACCTAATGAAAAAGATAAATTACTGAATATTCATGATAAAAATGAGAGTGCTATAATCTATTATTTGCCAACAAAATAAACACGATCCCGTCACATCTGATTTTTTATGGCCTTATTGCATGTCATTATCACATCTCGAGTCAGGTCAGCTTCTTATATCGTGAGAAGAACTATACCTCACATAATCGAAAAGAGTTGCCGTTGTTGTGGTAATTCTGGTAGGTTCCTGCAATTATTTGTTGCAAAGTAAGCGATACCAAAATGAAAATAAATTTTCTTACATTTATATTGTCGTTGTCCAATCGTTCCAAATTAAAATTCGCCATACAGATAATATAAGAATCTGTTGAACAGAAAGAAACAAGAATATCTTCAAATTAATCTGAAAAAGTATCTGTATTCTATTCATGGGGTTTATGAATTATACCTACCGCGGAGGATGTTTTATGTGAAATGACTTTAATCCACAGTTGTTCCCAAGTGTGGGCCTAGTAATAATCATCTCGCTTCGTATTCTACTTTTAACATGAATACACAACTCTTTACCGTTGTAATTTCGGTCAGCCCTGCAGGGGCGATAGTAGTTGTTGATATTCAATAGTCCTTTCCAACCAGGATTCGAATACCTACTGAAAATATGTTAAACTAATTTCGTAGTATAATTGGTCTTAAAATCTTGCACAGAATATACTAAAGATCCAGCATTAGCAAAAACAACCTCCAAAAAAGGCATTCTTATATTTCACACATATTTAGAATAAGTTACACAATAAAATGTATTTATCCACAACAAAAATGATACACTGATTTGTGTATCAAATGCACACTCAACTTACAGGTGCCGCAAAATAATAAATCTGATATTTTCAGTTAACTTTTAAATCAGGTAACATCATAATGTTATGATGAAAAAGAGAATTCGAAGAAAGTACCTATTCAAGTAGTTGAAACTGTTTTCCTAACACTAAGAATACTACACTAATCTACTAACATTTTCTATCTTCACAATCTTCAATACCTGCTTCACTTGCATTATTAAACTTCCGGAAAATTTCACCATAGTTTGTCCTGGGTCCTCGCTGCCAATAATCTTGGTTGGTTTTAATAACTTCACAGCATCGTAGATAGCTTGCTTCAATTGGCCTGATGAAAACCTTACTAATATTGGTCTCTCCTTCCCTATTCTAAATGACGACCCAAGTGCATTTCCATCGATTTTTATCCATTATCCATTGTCATGCAAAACAATCAATCATCAATTCCATCAATTCCCCTTCCATCCTCCTTCAACCCATGAAATTTATTGCGAGACTGCTGACTTCCTCATGTTGTTCTTGTTTCTTAACTGGAGTTTGTATAACTTTTTGCTTTTCCAGTTTTTCATTAATCTGTATACTCTTTGCCTTTAACTTGTGTGAATATCATTTTATAGTTTCTCACTAATTTCATCTGTTATAGGCAATTTTCTCAATAAAATCATCTGACGTACATAATGTGACATTTTCAATTATTAAAAACAAATAGCAGTTATATAAAGTATAAGTGTACTCATAAATATGATTTTTATTTCAGTCGGCATCTCCACAATAACCCATTTCACCCTCAAAGGGTAGTATTTATTTTCGCACGTGTTCCCACAAATTTATAAAACGAAATAATGCGAATAATATTGAGGAAGAAAAATTTTCTTATTGCTCCAGTTTATTTTTTCTTGATTCACAAGAAAATAGCTATTAGAAGGAGAAAAAGTGAAGACTTTAATTCCTAAATGAACAGGATGTTGATATATAGTTTCAACAAGTGGAGATTATTCGATTAACAACAGCTTGGTTAGTGGGAAAATAGGTTTAAACATTTTTTGTTGGCCGATTATTGTAAACTCATATATCTAGATGATACTATAATTTCTCAATATTCCTATTCGATTGGTTAAAACCATTTTTTTCTGAAGAAAGCAAATCGTACTGCCCTCGCGCTCACGTAAATTATACCACCCTATTTCAACTGAAGGTCCACCCCATACTGAAATTATAAATATTGTTTATGAATAAAATGGTATTTGTTAATCTCTGTATCAAAATGCGAACTTCATAAAGCAGAAAAGCTTTTACAAAAAACAATGGAATGGTTTTTCCCGATACTACACAAAAAATATTGTTATATCCACATCTGACGGAACTCAAACTGAAATAATCTTACATGAATATTACCTCGGAAAGATCATAATATTTTTCAAAATAGTTAACTTTTCGTATTTGGTCGTGCCGCTACTCCAGCGTCACAGTCGACAACCATAATATGCCCGCTTTTCTGCTCGCATCAACCGCAACAGAAATTCACAATTTCGTGGAATTGTATAGCTAAGTGATTTTCTCTCGAACGTCTTTTATATCTGAGATCGTTTAATCAATTCCAGAATAACCTTTGTGGAATTTATACAATACGTTGAACTGTATCGGTGGAGCAAATTGCACCACAAAAAAATCGACTGAAAATGGAGTCGTGAGAGTTTTATCTAAGAAAGCAAAGCCGTTCATGTTTAATAGTTAATTTGTTAGCGACACGCTACAATTTAATTAGAAGTGTGTAGTTATATTGTAACAAATGTTATCAAACGAGCGAAATGTGACAGAGAAATACATAAAAGTTAGATAAAGTATGACTAGTAGTTGTGGGCGAACATTGAAAAATGATTGTATGGATTGGTTAATCCGATTTGTATCGATTAAAAATGTAATCTACATGAACTCTTAAATAGGTCACACATTCTGAAAAAAGTTTGAATCAGGGAAAGTCCTCAGACAAACGTGGAAATTTATACAGGTGCAATTGATAATGCTCTTAATCCTCACTACTAGATTCAACGCTACTAGTGAATTAACGGACAAGCACCATTTCGCTTTCATCGACATTTGAAAACAATCACTAAAACTAGAATGCAAGTCTAAAAACATTTTGAACGAAACTCATGGAATGATTCCAGATTTATGCTTCTCGCGGAATTTAAAGTCAAGCCTACCTTTTCATTTATTAACTGTGCATGACGTATTCAGAGTTTTGAACAACAATGTTGTCTAAATTCTATCTAACACAAGAATCAACTCAAGGGAAGACGAGTCAACGGTTGAGGATACGTTGTGTCAAGCACCTAAACTCGGTTTGGGATCTTGTCTTTAACATATTATATGCTGCTTGAAATCATCTATCAAGATAAAATAGTTTGTAGAAAAATGCCATGACAAAAATGACTGATGACATATAACGAGTACCTACGTTCATAACATATCGAAAAGTGACAGTGTACTTGTCAGTCAGACGATGGAGTAAACGCTTCTCGAGGTGCGTTTGTGATCAAGGCGAAAAGCAGGAGACTTGAATGTTCTCCTTGTAAAACTGTCGTCACCGTTCACGATTTAGTCAAACCTCAGCACTTTCCATTTCCAGATTAGCTTACCTTTATAGAGCTATAATAACACGTAATATTTTTGCAGATATACCTGAATCAAGCAATTTTATCCACAACCACGAACAAGTTATTGAATCAATAGATACCCTTTTAAAATTTATAATTACGGTATTTTTTGTTCTGAGTCTAATGTGTATGTTAATGATAGAGCTTGAGGTGTTCACATTGTCAATGCATTCTGTCCTGAATGAACGGAAACCAGTCGACATCCAGGCAATATTCTGCAATCATCAACCCAAGCGGATAATCTATGAAGAATCAAAGTAGTGAAAATATTGGCAACAGTGTAATAAACGCAGGTCCTTCATAATTCTCAGAATTTTATCAGGACCACCTTCATGTAATATATTTGACCATGACAAAGGTATAATACGTTTATCCAATATACTAAACCAAAGTTCTGCCAAAGGAAGAGATCTGAAGAATTATTTTTCAAAACTCATGCAAAATTCAATATATTACTATTTTTCCTGTTTTTTGAACTTTTGTTTCATATATCTGAGAAACTATTGTAATTAAAAACATTTCTCAGGGTTAGTTTCAAAGGGGAGCTATAGAAAAAAATTAGAAAATCTCGAATTTGTGAAATTTTCGATTTTGTCAAATTGTCAAAATTGTATAATACCTTGTAGTAATCGTAAGAGATCCTGAAATTTTTTGAACTCTGGTTTTCGTTTCCCAAGAATTATTAATTTCTGAATTTTATGAAAAAAATTTCCCATTTTCATCTTAACCGATCTGTAACATCATGTAATTTTTTAATTTTGAACAATTAACATTTTATTTATTAGTATAATAATAAACTAAAAGGACATACTTATGTTAATTCATTCATTCAATAGAGCCTTTCAAGTGTAGATTTGATTGTTTTTATTTTAAATTCTTTTTGTAATGTTGTTGCTTCTTCCCTTTTTGTCAACCTTATAATAATATTATCCAAACTAATTTTAATATTGATGAAGTACTAATGCACACAACTCCAATTTCTTCACTAGCTCCCAGCTTTTAGTTCTTCCACAAACTGGTAAATATCTATTTTTTTTCAATTAAAAAGCATTCCCTTCCTCAGATAATGATATGGTTCTTATCCTTATCGTATCATTCGGAATGGGAATAGCAGTATGGCAACTTCGGATTTCTCCAGATTTGAAGATTATTATCGTATTAACGTTTTTCGGTTCAAGGAAAAGGAAAAAAGCAGCATCTGTACAAAAACAATTTTATAAACGACTTTTATAGCAGAACATAGATTAAATTTACACTTGGAATGATATATTGAATGGAGGAATAAGAAAATTATTAATATGCTAATAAATATAATGTTAAATGTTACAAAGTTACATGTTGAACACCTTAAAGAATTTTTTGAATGAATTTCATTGGCAGTCGTCAATTTTGACAATTTTTAATAATTTAAAATTTCACAAAATCGATATTTTTCCATTAAATAGCCCCAAGTCTCCTTTGTAACTGAGACTGAGTAATTTGTTTTTGATTGCAATCGGTTTCGAAATATTTAGAACAGAAGTTTGATAAACAGGAGAAAATTGAATTTACAATAACTTTCGTAAAAATTTTTTTCCAGGTCTGTTGTAATGAATAATGGAATGCTTGTATTCATTGAAACTGGAAACATATCACTAAAAAGTGTAGATTATGTTCCACAATAGAGAATTTCAGAATGACGTTACTGACAGGTCGGTCATATTGTTCAGGGTCCTCATGTCATATTTTATTTAGTTCTTATTATTTTCTGGTGAACAATGGATAATAGTTGGACTTTAGTTCACAATTGACTCTTAAAATTATCCAAAATGCCATCGTTGTGTAGTGTTGATAAGTGTGCAATGCAAAGAAGATGAGATGAGGTATCTTTTATTGATTCATTGTTAACGATATTCTCTGATTGAATTTACTGTGGGGACCCTTACTTTGTGGAATCCACTTATATCACTTTTTCAAATGAAAATAACTGTTTCTGAATAATTCCAGTCTAATGAAAAAGTATATGTGATAATTTCAAATTATTTTGATAATTATTTCGATATTCAACATATCATCGGAAAAAGATATATCCAGGATATAATATTTTAGTTTCAATATTTGTAATATCATATTATATTCGTTTTCCAATTTATATGTATTAGGTCAATCACAAGATGGGTCACTATTTGGTCTAGCCAGATTATTGAACATCAAGTAGGCGTCACATCAAATGTTAGTTCTTGTCATTCAAATAATTCGAAATTCTCATGAGTATATTTCCATTTCAGTGAAAATTAATAGCAACAGTTGGTTTCATTCTAAGAAGTAATACCTATAATATGTTCTGCTAAGTTTAAACTGTTGAGCCAGCTGATCACGCCCATGGATACCGGTTCCACTCAATTTGCGTCACACCGCTATGTTTAACAACTACAAGAGACAAAGGGTCTATTCTGTAACCAGTAACATCGACGATTATGTTTACTAAACGACTTAGTGTATCCAGTATCCCAACGAACGCTGTTGAATAAAGACAAAATGGCTAATATTATGTCGTTGACCACCTCAGCTCTTCAGCAGTCGTTATTGTGCTAGCAAGTCGTTGATTGGAAGGTTTGCAGTGTTTGTTTTCTCGATATTAATCTTCAAACCATTGTTCCTCCTACAAAGATCATATATTATTTTATCAGGGATGTATTAACGGCTACGTATTGTTTTGAAAAGATTGAATAGGAGGTAAATTCATATAAGCGTAGAAAAATAATGTAATCATCATACACATACATGCATTATTTCCAGACAGACGCGATGTAATACATTTTATGTCTCAATAAATCGAAGTAATCACTTTGAGTTAATAGTAGAAGTGTTCCAGCAGATGTAGGGAGTGAACAGTGAAGCTGTTAATTAATTATTTCAGAACAATTTCTCAGCTTATACAATCTGTAAGTGCAAATTATTCAAATGAGTCTTCACAATCTAACGTTAGCCAATCAATTCATTAAGTTTATCCTTTCTCCGACCTAACAAAACAGCAAGAGATGTCAAAAATTATACCACCCTCTATAGAATTGTAGGAATACTATCGATATGTTTTGTCACTAGATTCAAAGGTAACGACATAATAATCACTACCGTAACGACAAGTTACAGAATAGGCAAACCAGTAAATTTCACTGTCTTGGTCTATTAATAATTATAGCAATCGCCCCAAAAGGAGTGAGTACGTAATAAATTGCAGAAAACACGCTGGAAGTACTGTTTACGAAATAAAGTAGTTGTGCGTTTAATGTGAAAATCTTCCGAGAACAATACATTCTAGCTTCGTCTATCGACCGAACTTTTCAAAGGAAATATATGAACACCGGAAAAAACAGAACGAAAGCGATGTTAACATTCCCATCCCATCCAAAATAAAAGTGAAAAACATGATGAAAATATAACTGAACTATACGATAATAAACATGATTATAAAATCAACAACTGTTGTGTGTTTATCAACATGATATTTGTCAATAGATATCCAGATAATAGAATAGCCTTGAAATTTAAAAATTACTTTTCAAAGAGTAGACCGTTTTCTGAGAACGAACATGTAGGTAATTTAGCAAATGATAATGGTCTCAAATGACAATTAGTGCTTCATAGCTTGGTAACATAGGATATTTCAATTCCGATGGGAGATGAGGAGACTGCTACCACAAATATCAAAACACACGTTTAGCTGGAAATTGATTCCATCGCTCCGGTAGCGCTACGTTGGGATGAACTGGACTAACGTTCACGAGGTTGGCTGATTACTGAGATACATCAAAATTTTAACGAATGTCCAACTGAAGTTTGCCCGTGTCACTAATTGGCAAACATGTACCATCACAGGTTACGGTAAGGTTCGTGACTCTCGGAATTTTGCAACAATTTTTCTATTGAAAAATTTTATTGCTCTCCATAAGCAATTATTCGTAGGATGGTTATTTTTTGCATCTCTGCTAAAAGAAAAATTGTTTCGATTATTTTTTTAACTTGTCAAAATCTGACGTTTTGGTGGTTTTAACCAAAAGTAATACATTATTCTAGCCAATCATCCGGTATTATACTGACTATTTCACTAGAGTAAATTGATAACTGACAAAATTTGGAGGTTTTGAACTGACAATTTGTTTTCTTGTCGCGGCAATTTTTGACGTTTAAAATATCAAATCTATGTGTATAAAATTCTATCACTATGTGATGATATTGAATATAAAATCTTTGTTAGTGGTTTCTAAGGAAACTAAGTTGTTTATTTATTTATTCAACTGTCTAAAAATTATTGAAACTGTTTAAAAAATTTGAATAAGTATTATTAACATGAATAATACAAGATTTAGAAATAATTCAATAAATGAAATAGAGAGTACAATTAAGCAAAGTATACCGCGAAATACAAGGAAGACAAAAAAGTCTGCGTGGGAACAATTTAGAATGTTCTGGACGCACGTAATTATACGTTAGAAAAGGATACTTCTGAACAAGTTATAGCAAAAATTTTTGAAGATTATGGTTTTAACATGAAAAAAGGAGATGGAACTGATTATACTGGAGCTAGTGTGAAAACACTTTGGAATACGACTGCTCGAATGGTTCGGGAGAAATATTTTCTAGAATTTAACATCAAAATGGATCCATTTAAAGATATTCAGGCTGAACCTGAAACCAGCGAAAGAAGTTCTAACGCGTTTACCAAAGAAGAATTAATGGAAATGGTAGAAAGCTATTCTGAAAATAATCCTGATGGCTTCCAAAAAAAGTTTTTTCATTTATGTTCGTTCGAATTAGCATGGCGTCGAAATGAAGCTGCTAATTGTGATATTAATTACTTTAAAGAATATGATAATAAAGGTGATTTTACTGGCAGGGTAGAATATAATCCAATTTTTTCCAAAACGACACAAGGAGGATGAAAAGCTTTATCTGGCAGTGAGTGGCTGGTAAGAAATAATGCTAAAAACAATCTGTGTCCCGTTCGTTTATTTTTAAAAATTATTGAAAAAAGAGAATCCAATCCTTATCTAACAACAAGATTATTTTTAACAGTACATCCAAATGGGTAGAAAGGAATATGGTACAAAAATTCACCATTGGGAATTGATACAATTTCAAAGTGGCGGAAATATCGGCAGAATCAATTGGTATAGACACAAAAAAAATTAAAATAACTAATCATTCACATAGAGCTTCTGCAATATCTGCATTAGCGAAAGAAGGAGTTGGTGAACAAGAAGTAATTAAGCTTACAGGACATTCTTTTGTTCATTCTTTGAAACCATATTTACAATTAAATGAAGAACACCATTCCCAAGAAAACCTTCGAGAAAATGAAAATGAAGAAAAGGAATCCTCAGTTTCTAGCTTAAATTCATCACAGGTTATGATGCAAAACAATCCCCAAGATAATGCTACAACGTACAATTATAATAATTGTACTTTTTACATAAATAACTAATTTTTTTTTTCATAATGTTATTATTTTTTTGGCTTTGTATAATTGAAGTTTGCAATAAATAAAACGTTCAAACATATGATTTTTTAGTTTTTCTCTCGTGAAATAGTCATGTCGAATACCACTGAATTGAAAATTTTGTAAAGTTAAACTTTTCTCTTGTTGTATTAAAGTTTTTTGCTTTTAGGTAATTTTGCTCATGACATTTAATCCAAAAATGTCATTCGCAAAATTGCCAAGCAACAAACTTTCGTGACAATCGAAAAATTTTGCCGACAAAATTTTCACTCTTGTGGTATTATATATGATAATTTAATTCATGATAAAAAATCCCATACGCCGCGTGATTTTGTCATTATGACAGCGGAAAAAGTTTGCCCCAACTTTTCCAGCGACAAAAACGAAACCTAACTAACTAAGCATGACAACCAGCTTTGTGAAAAAAAGTTTGATGACGTTATGTCCATTTTTCTCAAACTAATTCACATCTCATTTTTTAATTCATTGGCCTACATAAATGCCAAGAAATTGCCAGAAAAAATTACTCGTCCTACGGACACGTAATTTTTTCAGAGGCAGTTTTTTTCGTTAAATTGCCAGGCAACAAAATTATTATTGATACATGTCATGTTCACTTCGCCAAAAAAAAGCTCTCGTGATGAGTAATAAAGGTGTAGCAGATTCGTAATTTTAAACCAATATTGTATTTTTTAAACTGTGAATCCAAGCATTTCCAAGGCAACCTTGGGAAAATTCAAGTGCAGCATTTTTTCAAGACATATTTTTAGATTCTAATTATAGATAATTAGTTTGGGTAGCTTTTGGTTGAATACTAATTAAGACGATATTCAAAGTTGGAGTTTGCTGGAGTTCGATAAAAAGACTGGGACAAAAGGAGGAGAATCGGTTTCAAACTATTCAAAATAGCACTTTAAACAGTTTCTTGGATTCCAAAAGTTTACTATTTAAGTACGAATTTATGTATTTCGAGAGAAGAGTGAATGAATATTATATCAGAAGCTGAAATCGGACTGATAAAAGAGATGCAAAATTTTTTTCATAAATGAATGGTTCAAGAAATAGTACAAGAAGACTAAAATTCTGCTTCGACCCTATCACTACCGGGGCTGATTCTAATCACCCTCCAACATGACCTCACCATTTAGTTACAGCTAGACCACACCGCATATAACCCACTCATAGATGGGAAACTGACCCGTGGCGCTCTATACGGCGAAATATTTGTACGGGTGGCGCCACCTCGATAGTTCCTTCAGTATCTCTAGTACCTATGACGTGGTTGTGATCTTTGCTAACAGCCGAAAAAGAAGATTTTACAGTTTTTGGCGGCATATTCAGAACTACTGTAATTCTACTTTTATTGCACAATGGCATTTATGGTCCATTTTTTCAAATTTAATTTCAAATTACTCAACATTAGATGGATATTAAGATACTGACAATCAAATAGTCAAGTGAAATTAAATCGAATGTCGACTAATTGACCATACAGGGTGTACCAATCTTACGACAAACTTCGGTATATGGGTTATTTCAAGAGATATCAAAAACTTTCAATCAACAGTAATAGTAAATGTGCTGAAGGTCCATATTTTGGAATTATATCGAACTATACAGAGTGCTGCATAACTCCGTTACAAACCAAACATATGATTTTTCAAATGGGAACCCCTGTATATTATACCGGATTCGGATTGGTTACATTTAGTTGGAGCTTTCGATATAAGGTTTTGCCACGTTATACAGAGTCCTTCAAAAGATATGGACACGTTCATGTGAAAATCGAAGGTGAATCAACGCTCTGTAGCTTGTTTTACGTTGAAAGAAAAAAATGTATTTTGCCGAACAGAATTTAGTAACATGATGCAATATCTCCGTATCCTATTATATTTCAATTATATTCTTTCTTATATACAGGGTGAACGGAAACTCGAACCTATCATTTTCTTTCTTCTTTCAAATGGTACATCCTGTATTTTATGGCAAAAATAGAATCTTCGATCATGTAACTTTAATTTTTGTCATGCATTACCTATACCCGAAGTTTATGAAAACAGAGTTGTCTGGTGATATTTATTGTAAACTATTATTATTGACCTATTATGTGGAAGCAATAAACGTTGTATATAACAAAAAATCCTAATTAATGATAAGTTTTAATGAATTATTAATTCTAAACAACACTAGCCACTAAAAGTATAATCCTAACCGTAATATGAAGCTGAAGGTACAAAGTGTTCACCGTCAACATCAATGCAATGCTGTAAGAGGGGGCCCAACTGATTGGCCAGCTGGGTCACCCGTTGATATGCTAAGAAATGTTAGTCAATCATTGGAGCTATTCTGCAGCATTGCATTGATGTTAACGCTGACCATTTCAACCTTTAGTATAAGTAATATTACGGTTGGGATTATACGAGTACTTTTGGTGGCTAGTTTTGCTTAGAATGAATTGTTCATTAAAATTTATTATTTACTAGGATTTTTTGTTACATACAATGTTTAATGCTTTCACATAATAGGTCAGTAGTTATATTTTACAAAAAATATTACAAAATAACTGTGTTTTTATAAACTTTGGGTATAGGAAATGCTTGACAAAAATTAAAGTTACATAATCAAAGATTCTATTTTTGCTATAAAATACAGGGTGTTCCATTTGAAAAAAGAAAGAAAATGACAGGTTGGAGTTTCCGTTCACCCTGTATATAAAAAAGGATATAATTGAAATTTATAGGATACGGAGATATTGCATCATGTTACTAAACTCTGTTTGGCAAAATACATTTTTTTTCTTTAACGTACAACAAGCTACAGAGCGTTGATTTACCTACGATTTTCACATAAACGTGTCCATATCTTTTGAAGGACTCTGTATAACGTGGCAAAACCTTATATCAAAAGCTTCAAAAAAATGTAACCAATCCGAATTCGGTATAATATACAGGGGTTCCCATTTGAAAAATCATATGTTTGGTTTGTAACGGAGTTATGCGGCACTCTGTATAGTTCGATATAATTTCAAAATATGGACCTCCAACACATCTACTATTTTTGTCAATAAAATTTTTCGATATCTGTTAAAATAACCCATATACCGAAGTTTGTCGTAAGATTGGTACACCCTGTATAATGCCTTCGGAAAGTAAGGCAATAAGGTTATTATCAGGTTTATATATATTTCATTGAATACGAAAAAATAACACAATGAATAAAACGTTTTTTTACAAACATGGAGAAAAATGAATGTTCAACAAGAACGCAATACCTGAAACTCGAACCCGAGTTCCAGCACGCTACTGCGTTCCAGTTGGATCACTTATAGGTACATATTTTATTCAAAATTATTACATGCTGTTGGTGTAATACAAAAAGCCTAAGACATCCCAAGTGATGTAAACTGGGAAATTAGTTGGCAGGTATTGTACAACTTAACATATTATACCGCAGACGAAGTAGGGTGACGGCTGTCGTTTGTATATAGAAGATGAACACCGCGCGTTGTCTTAATATTAATAACACAAAATGACATTTAACGGATGCTACCACCATCATTCACCCGTCTTAAATGGGGAAGCTGTTGGCTATATTGGCTTAGGTATACGTATATTCAGATTCTCAGTCATTATTTACAGCGTCTATTTAATTTTGGAATAATAACCAACAATAACAAGAGAAAAATGTACAAGGAACTACTGTATTCGAAGACAATTGGGTTACTTTGTCACGTTGTTATGAAAAATGTTGGTTGAGTAAAAAAAATTGAAAATGTTGGTGATCAAAAATTTTCAACGAACGATTTTTTGGCATACAGATACAGGATTGTCCGACAGTTACAGATGTCATTAGCTCCATACAGTCGGCAGCAAAAGAAATTCTTCTGGACTTTTTAAAAGGCAGCTGGATAATCATAATGTAAAAATTGGACTGTAGGATGATCTGACGTGTCGTCTTTTCTCACTTCTACCAGATAAACTAACTGGCTTCATTGATTTTTTTTGGTGAAATATTAATACGTGTAGGCCACAATAGACTCATCACAAACTCACCCTAACCTTACATCTACATTAATCGTAAAGGGTTAACTGCGACTTTGAATTAAATTTCAAATCCCTATCCTTTGGAAAATACATTAAAAGTATGTAATCTGCTCTTCCCACACTTTTTGAGAGAATATATAACATTACCCCCGTGATCTACGTTCGCTGTTGCACTGTAATTAGACCAAAATTACAATTAGAAGGCAATCCTCATTAATGGAACTTCGGCTACAATACGAGACGTGCTCTATTGTTTGACGAATTCCAATTATAAAATAACAATGTTATCTTAGTTAAACCATTTCCCATCTCTTTCACACCATTTATAAATGTTACCTTACAATTTTTCCCATATTTACGTTACAGTTCCATAGAGCCACTTTTTTATTCACGAACCAATTTTATTATGAATTCACAACAAAATTCCCAATTCTCCCATTTTCATACGTATTTCCTAGCAAAAGTAACAAGAGTTATTGTGAACTGAATTTAAATAACGAATTTATGCGTCTACTAAGATTACGAGTCTCGTGAGTCACATATAAGGGGCATAAGAGCTACTTTCTCGCCGCTTCTGTTCAGTTCACTTGTGAATGTCTCACTAAAGTGAAGGAAACGGAAAAGGAGTGGAATTTATCCATTTGCAACTTTTCTGCTCAATTTATATTGAGTGCGTAATTAGGAAGAGTGAGCAGACGTGTTTCAGAAACGACTTACACAAAAATAATTTTTAATATACAAAAAAATAATTATTCTCTAGCACAGCAATATACACTACGAAAACTGAATTTAAATGTTATATGGAATCCTGTATACATTTTAAAACTTTGAGACATCCATCAGTCTTCTCCAAACTTTATTGTGGTACATCCACGTATTTGGTAGTTACGTCGTTAACATGGAAACAATAGTGATAAGGAGGGGAGGTCTAGGAATTGGATGAATAACTTGTAGATGTGTTCCGGAATATAAAGAGTTGTTACAGTTATACTTAAAATAAACCATTGGCTTTTGACTGCAATAGAACACTACTTTCCACTCTGGCCATGGAATATCCCAAATTCACCATATCCCAAAAAAGGGTCGTTGTGAATCCATACATTTCATACCCTATAATGAGGAATCTTAAAGTGACACCTTCACAAGAAAATATTTGCACCCTCATAGTTATAAAGTAATAGAAAAATCTTTGCATTGGCAAGGAATTTGAGTTCAAGCAATACCTGCGTTATCTGATTTGACAAAGGAGCTTTTATCTTCAGTTAAGAATGTGATCTATCCTTTAGAGAAACGAAAGGAATTATTTTGATCCTGTAACATACGACACTGCACGGAATAGATTGAATAATTTCCTCAACAAAACGCCAAACGAGAGCTTATTCAAATAAATGCAAAAGGATAACATTAATATCATAATCTTATCTATTTATATATGGATAGATCTCTAATGTTAACTGTTATGGATTCAACTGATAACTAGGTGACGAATATTATGCTAAGATTGCCAATAAGTGTCTATATATTATGTATTGTAATAACAAATAATGTTCACCCAATAAATCGAATATATCGATTAATATAGTTCAATAGACGAAGTCTGAATAGATCAAGCTGAAGCTCAGCTTGTGTTTAATTTATTACTCCGTTATCATCGAACATTACCAATACATGCAGGTTCAGAAAATGGCTCTGCTCCAGCTATAAACATTGTCTATTTTTCGTAAGCTCATAAGACTTTATCACCTAAACGCGAACCTGCACGTTGCTGTGGCTGTACTAAAATGGAATTTGTTGTACCGTATAAAGTGCTAACGTACCAAAAAAGCGGGTCAAAAAATGTGAAATTCATCTAGTACAGCTCAAAAAAAAACGCAATTTGAAACTTGGACCCTAGAAAATTACATCCAGTCAACTTAGCAATTGCTTCTTATTGTTATTTTCAACTATCAATTACAAATATACTATGAATTGTTATTTATGATACAAGTGCGTGAAGTTATATTTTTGCGCACGAGTTGCGAGTAGCGAGTGCCTTTTTCGCAACGAGTACGCAAAAGTATAACTTCACGCACAAGTGTCATACAAAAGATTATCTACGAGTACATGAAGAAAAAATAAAAAAAATGTGTTCTGAAGGGGTTAAAAACATAAAAATGAATTTTCCATAGACAAATATATACACAACGAATTCTAATTATTTAAATTCATATTCACAGTAGAATGAGGACAATTATTCAAATAACTAATTATAAAATTGGGTAATTTGTCTTTTTTCAAAGTAACAAATATGTTTTACTATGTCTGACACTTCTGTCAAATTTACTGTCAGCACAAAGGTTCATACAACAAACGACTAAATTCAAGGCAACTAAATAATCACGTAGCTAAAAAAGAGTGTTAAAATGAAGACCCCCTTTAAAAAGCATTGGTCATTTACGCACGCTTTTGGGTGTTGAAAGTCCCATATCAAAAGCATTGTTCAGTTACGCACGCTTTTTAACGTATGTATAATGTATGATTTCACACATTTTTTTTGGTTCGTAAATGCCTAATTTTAAAGGTGATCGTGGATAAAAGTTTATTTTGTTGAAAAATGGTGCATGCATGATATTGAGATATCTGTAGTGCGTGTAATTAAAATGTCGTGCTTCACTGAAATAATTTTAATCGGATGATTCTACGGGCACGGTGTGCGACATCACTTCAACGAACTCCTTGCATAAAATCGCTTAATCGAGCGACGTTTAATACCTTGTGACTACTATTTTTAGGTTTAATTCGTCATTTGTGTGATAATTTTTGATACTTGAATACGGCAGCCAGGAACTAAACCTTCGTCTTTATCGATATAGACCAGCTCGAACACGAATTTTCTAAGGAATACAACTACGGTATATTACACAGAATGTGCTTAGTACGCGAAGTCAGTGGGGAAATTTTTCTCAGAGGATTTCAATAAAAAAACTGCTAGGTTTTTCAAAATATATTATCAAATATACTAAGCAGCCGACGATTCCGTATGCTGATGATATCTCCTAGAGGTACATTGAGCTATAGTATATGTACCTGTCTCTGGATATTCTACATGATACGTCGCATCTATAACATATGTACTGTTGCTAATACTGTGGCTTGGGATAAGGTCGTTACAACCAATCAGAATGCCCGTGGGATTATGTCTGCGAATAAAGCACAGAATATGACCTCTTTTGGAGGCCGGAATACTTTCACGAGGTCAGCAACAAGTAACATTGGACGAAATAGCCAACGCAAAAAGCAGAAGACATCTGACCATTGTTATGTTTGTATGTATGTATGTTTGTTATGTTGATGTCTCGTTTGAAAGGCATTGACATTGGCTACATAGCCATATTGATTTTTTTTGGTTTAAACTGATTTTGACGGATGAATTGAATAAATATCAAAATTATTATTTCACATTTAAATATTGAAGATTTCTCCGTCCGCCTCTGGTTAGTTGTCGAAAAAAAATTGACGTTTTCAATTTAATAGTATCTGTTGCTTTGTAGAGTTTTTCTTAATAGCTTGAATATTTAATTTTATTATTGTTTAACGAGACGTTTGAGAGTTTACATAGACAAAATGGTACGTACTCAAGCCGACAAAGTAGCAGCTATCTTAATAATTGGTGAATCTAGGAAGAATTTCCATAAAGCGGAACGTTTATTTAATGAGAGATACCCAGATCTCCCTATCTCGAGAACTTATTTGAGGAAACTTCTTCACAAGTTTGAAGCAACAGGAAGTGTTCAAGATGACAAACAATCTGGTCGACCAACATTTAGTGATGATAAAAAAATGGATATAGTTGCTGAAATGGTAAACCCTACTTCCTCTTCAACTAAAGTTGCGTTTATCTGTGGAGTGAGTAAAAGTACCTAGAGTACAGAGAGTATTGGCTTAAAATAAATTTCATCCATACAAGTTGAAAATTGTGCACCACCTTTCGGATGACGACCCCGACACAAGACTCGAATTCTGTGAGTGTATGACAAATAAAATCAGTCAAAACCCACATAACACAAAAACAATTTGTGTTAGTGACGAAAGTACTTTTTGCCTCAATGGAAATGTGAATACACAAAATGTAAGGTATTGGAGTGACACAAATCCTCGCACCTTTCGTGAACAACATACCAAATTTCCAGAAAAAGTCAATGTTTGGGCAGGTATTTTGGGAAACCACATAGTTGGTCCTGTCTTCCTAAATTCAAATTCAAGCGGTGAAGTGTATCTGGAGATGTAACAAAATGCAATTGAGCCGTTAATTCTTGAAATTCTGGAAGATAACCCAGATGAATTCGGCCATCTGGAAATAACATTTCAACAAGATGGTGCCCCTGCACATTATGATGGTGCAGTAAGACGTTACCTAGATGAAGAATATCGAGGTAGATGGATCGGCTGGCGAGGTCCTATGGAATGGCCACCTCGGTCACCAGATCTGACACCATTAGATTTTTTTCTACGGGGGTACTTGAAATCCAAGGTTTATATTACGGCACCAGATAGCATTGTCGTTTTGAAAGAAAGAATTATTGATGAATGCAATGCAATTCCAGCTGACACATTCGAACGAGTGCGACAAGGGTTTACTAATAAAATGTATTACTGCCAGGAAGTAGACGGAGCACATTTCGAACACTTGCGGATCCATTGTTGATATTTGAATATTTAAATTTAAAAAAATAATTTCAATAATTTTGGTATTTATTTAATTTATCCGTCAAAATTAGTTCAAACCCAAACAAAATTAATATGGATATGTAGCCAATGTCAATGCCTTCCAAACGAGATATCACTTGTCATGAGGTCCCATTTAAAATTATTGGCCAGAGTGGCACTGCGACGTCACCTTTTACCATTCGTAGAGAAGCTTACAACACTTCATTTTCACCCTCCAAATTTTATTAATGTAAGTGTAGCCGTTCAAAAGATACGAGGGGGGGAGGGGACTTTTGAATAACACTGTATATTTAGTGAAAAAAAGATGGACTGGTGAGTGTATGAAATAATGCTATATTATGTTAACTAGACAAAAGTAACTTTATTAACAATTATAAAATGTTTCCCATAAATCTGAATATAAACCAAGCAAAAATTATTGATTGGCCGTCAACTTAACGTTGACCACAACTTTCTGTCTAAATGTATTATTTTGCATATTAGCAATATTGATGTCGCAAGTAAAAACGTGTGCCGATATGCACATATTTCACATTATATTTAGACTCAACTAATAGATATTGAATGATATCTATATACACATAATAATATATTACACAATTGAATAGAACTAGTGGGGCTGGAGCAATCAAAGATACTTTTTGGAAACTGATGTCAGGTGAAAACCAATGAATACCAGATGCCAGAATTCCAACAATTGTACAAACAGTACACTGCTGCCTTGATAGGCATACCAAAATAGTATGTTAAAGTATAAGTGGATATTGAGGTATTTAAAACACGCGCGATTTTTCGAGCACGACGGCGAAGCCGGAGTGCTCGAAATAGAGCAAGTGTTTCAAAAACCAGTTATCCATGAATACTTTACGCTATTTTTTTTATTGTTGCACTTTGAAATTATAAATACTGGTCTATAACTACTACAACAACAAGAAATAAAAATCATAGATGGAAATAAGCACTAAATGTCGAATGGTTGAATTCGTGATGTATATGATGTATACCTTGCGTTGTATTTGTATTTTGATGGAAGTTCAACCTTTTTGAGTTCTGTGAATGTCAATAGTATTAATTCAAATACCATTCCCTAAGATCTAAAAAATGAAATATTGATATTTCAAACAATACCAACGGCACTTTCCATTTTAGTTTATGAATTTGACATTGTTAAATATTGTTCGAATAAAAGGTTTGACGTTACAAACTACTCCTGTCAGATCAATAATAAGAAAATTATCATTTAGACATGATTTAGATTTAGATGATGATGATTTAGACCATAGATTTAGACTTCGTTTCTCGAGTTGTTGATGTTGCCACGGTAACTTTAAAACACGCGCGTGTTTTAAAGTTCGATTTAAACACGCCGAGGCGTGCTTCAAATAGGTGAAATGGTTCACCAATAAAAAAGCTCTAATTAGTTCTAGTCAGTCGAATGGAAGGAAGAACGGATTGCACAGCAGTACAGAATTCTGAAGCACAAAATGTGATACACTACTGGATAAAAGAAGGACAGTCACTTATACTGAAACCTGCGTATATCCTGGAACACCTTCTGGAAATATAACTGAAGGAACTACTAGTATCTGAAACTTTCCTGAGGAACCGGATCTTCTTGGTCCCAGTGTATGTCTCTTAAATATTATATTATATCTTCAACGAGGACCTTTTAAACTTGTCGATTACAAACACGTTTCATGAACAAACAATCACTTGAAATGGTACGAATTGCTTTATAAGACATAAATTTCACTGGCTACCTTCCTTAGACGCTCGATAAATATGGGTGGATGGAGTTCAGATTGGATTTTTGATTCGGTCGATGAAAATCTAAAAAGTAAGCCAGTTTTAAGTATCCAGAATTGTCAAGGTGGGTAATCTGCAGTTGACCCGAATGACGCGGAGCGGAGTTCGGGCAAGCGGTCAACGGCGGGAAAGACACTTTACGCAGGAGTGAGGAACATTATTTTTTCTACGCCCGTATATGCAAAAAATATATCAACCCATTTTTTGAAAATTATTTCATTTCAACATACATAATACAAAGCTTTAACTGAAAACTATAACTAATTATTATGAATATTAATATTAAAAACACAATTTGTTGCGTTCTGTGAATTACTTGAAATCACCAGTCCAGTGGAGTTATTTGGTGTTATTTGGTAAGTAGATGATGTCGATGAGGATGGCATCGGTTGCAGGTCGCATAAAGAAGACGATCACGGTGACGGCAACGGTTTCAAGTCATTTGTAGCTGAAAGAATTTTATTTGATATATTCCGTTAATATTCATTCACCTGGTGTAACAATAGTTATTGTAATGAATGTATCCTTCTATGGATACTTAGTAAATTATAGGAAGGAAGGGCCTCTGAATAGGTGGTGCTGCTGGTCAATCGGTAGGTCATCTTACAGGAATAAAACAACTACCGGTAGCACTGGGACATGTTCTATTTATTACTTTACCTTACTAGTATACATTAAACTACTTATTACTAACACTAATATTAATGATAATTGAATATCAATAGTAATTGTACTTGTAATAACTAGAATGAATAGAATGAATCTTAAAACACTATCGTTAACATATTTATACGACGAGTCAAGTTCATCATTAGTAAATATAAATAATACTGTTTATGTTTGTTCCACGCTCTGAACTTGACTTCGTACGTGCAGCCTTCCTATTTCTCATTTATATAACGATTCATGATTTATTGGATTTAGCTTCAAGGGAATTTATTGAAACTTATTGTTTCGACCAAAAGGCATCCGTTAATATTCATTTACCTGGTGTAACAATAGTTATAACTGACGAAGTAAAGAACTATCTAATAAGGTCAAAATTTGCACTTTCAAAACTAAAATGCGTGCGAGAAAGTGGGTTAAAACGCACGGTCGTAGAAAAAAGTGTTTTTCATAGACACCTTTGTGAAAATATGATGAGATTATAACTTTCTCCAAAAAGTTCTGGTATATTAACGATGAAAAATGTATCCGTAACGTAGGGTCTATGACAATTAACATAAACTCATGGTTCAATGTTTTTGAGGTTAAACTTCCAATTTGTTCACGGTGAACGATACATTTTCAATATTTCGACACCCTAGAAGTTGGGAGAAATTGGAGATACGTGAAATTTTAGAAAATAATTATATATACGTCCCTATTAGGCGTGGGCAATGTCGGCCATTACACGTTTATCAAATTATATGCGTTTAAATAGTTCGGCATGGTCAAGTTATCGGATTATATCTGAAGTTCAAATGGATCAAATGACCCTGTTGACGTCATAACAACTGAAAAGCTATCATCCGTTAGTCCAGGGGTCGGCAACCTTTTTCCTACGGGTCGAAGTCAAACCCAATGTGAATATTAATGAGACGTTAGGATCATTGATATTTCCATTTAAAGACGTAAGACGTAGGAAACAAAAATGTTTATTCATGTATTATGACTTATTTCCAATACTTTTTGTCCGGAACTAAAATGAATCGATTGAAATTAGTAAATGTGACCCGCGGGTTGCCGACTCCTGCGTTAGTAGTTCAGGTGCTTTGCAGGGTGTTTGAGATCACGATTGAATTATATTGTGATGGCACAATGGTGTTGGGATCTGGATGAATACGCTGCTATATTTTCCATTAAATTGTGTGAGGTAGATAAAATAGCAGTTTTTGGGGATAGATTTCGTTAGACGATTGAATGGGAATATAACAACTACAGGTTTTTATTCGGAACAAAAACGAACTTGACGCATCCTCACAACTACAATATGTTATAAAAGCTTAGAAAAAAAAATAATTCGATTTCGGTTTTATGGATGATGAACAATCGAAATGGTTCGAAATATTTTTTGTTAACATATTGAATCACCGAATAGTATATTATTCAACGAGTGCAGAATGATGGTTATTATTCACGCGGATGAAGTTTCCGAGACGAGCGAGCGCAGCGAGTGAGTATTGGAATCATCCAAGTGAATAATAGCCATTCTACACAAGTAAAAGACTATACTTTCTCCACGACTTGGATGATTCCAAAACTCACTCGCTGCGCTCGCTCGTTCTGGAAACTTCATCCGCGTGAATAATCGCCATTCTACAACAGTAAGAGACTATACTTTCTCCACGACTGAAAAGAAAAAACTTCCAGTAAACCTCTAAGTCCGCGCCATATTCAACCACAACTAGGCTTTAGAGCATATTTATAAAAATGCAAACATTAAATAAGTTTATATGTTACGGTTAAAGTATTTATCCGACTAGTATATAAACTAATTGGATAGTATACAAACTATTCAACTGCCTGGTTATTTTGATGAAAAATAATATTTTCACCAAAATAGCTACTAGTAATAGCTGGTTTGTATACTATCCAGCTAGTTTATAAACTTTACAAAATATATCGCTAAAACTCAAAACCACAAGGAAATTACACAAATTATCTAGCATTTTTGGCTAGTTTGTAAACTATCCACATAAGTTGGATAAAGTGTGAACCTGATATTGGTAGTAATACATAATAACCAACGAGTTAGTTAGTATGTAAACCAACCAACGCGGAACCCCAGTTTCGGTCGAAGTTAACAATCAGTTTTATTTAAAGAACAAGCAATGGTATTGCTCTATACTGAAACAACAGAGAATGCTCTCAATGAATAATTACCACAAAAATCTTATTATGTTCTGAAGAAAACGTATGTGACCATTGTCAGAATAAAAACAATATTAAAGCGATAAGGGATTCATGCCAGGAAAGTCTAAAAAGGCAAGCACAAAAAATGCTATGAACTTCTCGCAAGAAATTTGAACCAGGAACTGTTGGCATGTCTGTGTGAGTATTCCAGATGTAGATCGAAGTCGGTCAGATCATAGAAATAATATTGGGCGTCATAATGAATGTAGGAGATGAATTTTACCGAATTGGAACTGTTCACGGTGGCCTTAAACAGCTCTATTTCCGCAACGAATTTGAAATATGTAAGCAACAATTTTAAAAGTTGGAAAATGTCAAGACGGACACCGAAATAACATTACGAAGCCATGTAGGAAAATTTTCAGTATAGGGTTCAACCCAAGGATATGTGCGATGTCACTGCAAGAAGAGTTGTGCGAATAAAAAGTGTAAATGTCTTGCGTCTGGATATACGTGTAATATTAAGTGCCACAACAGTGCAACTTGCCCCAACAAATAATACTGTTCTTTGTTTGGTGGTTGTAATGTCCTGAAATATTTTATTGTTATTACTTCGTCACCTGGTATTATTAGTTATATTTCTTTTACTTTTTCTAAAGTAATAATAGGTACCTGTAACAATCTTACATTGCACCAATAAATGAAGCATTTTTGACTAAGGATTCTACTATCCCAAACTCAATTAACCCAAGAGAATTAATTAGTTTGTTTGTAATAGGTACTTAATAACCAATTCGTTGGTTATTATGTATAACTACCAATATCAGGTTCACACTTTATCCAACTTATGTGGATAATTTACAAACTATCCAAAAATGCTAGCTAATTTGTGTAGCTTCCAAAAAATTGATTGCCAATCTGATGTTTTAAAATTTTCAATACAAACTTTATCAATTTTAATCAAATAGTACTCATTTTTATTTGAAACTGCACTGGTGAAAAGTATAATTGGTAAATTGGTAAATTGGTGAATTGGTAAATTGGTAAATTGGTAAATTGGTAAATTGGTGATTTTTATCGAAAGCTGACTTCTTATTGGCAAGTGCCTGCGTGTGTCCTTCCCTCTCACTTCGTCAATTGACTGATATTGATTTTTCCAGTGGCGTTGGTATAGTCATTTACCTTTGTACTGTTGGTTCGGTGAATCTTTTCCCATGCGTCATCATTCATATACAAACGCAATACATCAATACATTGAATTACACGTAGGTCGTAGATTGATGTTTCAATAAGGATGTGGCTAAAATGACGGTGTGCGTTATTTATTATTGAAGCTAGATATTTATAAATATTTCACAGCCATTTAGCGATATGCTACCTAAATCTGTAGTTTGAAAAAACTGTTAGTATTCCAAGGTTTTATAGGGTTACTCCGCAAATTTACTTGCATAAGAGTTAGAGTTAATAGCAATTTCCTCAGTAGAAACTTTGCAAATCAGAATTGCCTTTGTAGTCTTATGGCTAGCAACCATTAGTATTGGGCCGTCCCACCCATACGGTTCAACAATGAAAAATAGAAATCTTTTGGGTTGTGAAAATAAATAATAAATATTTTAAATATGTATATTTGAGACTCATAAATATATACAATAAATTTCATTCCATTTTCCTCATAGAATCAGAGCTATCACCAGTATTTATATCTATGGTAATTGGTTGAATGCTAATATCAACTATATTTTGCTCTGGGGCATACCACTTTTCTATAATTTCATTTTTCCTAAATTTGTTGATATCGTTGCAGTGCCTCTTTCCACATATTTATAACAGAGCTATCTATCTGAATACTTATCTTAAGCAATATATTTATTGTAATACGACAATTTTCCCAAATTAATTCAATAGCGTTGAATTCACATTGATATGGCGGTAGTCCAAACAAAATATGTTTCATACAATTCAGTTTGATGGAATTCTATCCATAACCATGATGAAATGTCAATTTAAGATTAGTTTTCATTGCGAAGTGAATAAATGATAAGTAGATAAATAATCTTTCCTTACCACAATAATTCGAACACTCGGGTGTAAGTAAGTCATTATAACAACTGTTTTTTAATTAAATTTATATGCAACGGGCAAAAAAATGGGTAAAAATGTGAAATAAAAATGTAAACAAAGTGTTTGGTCTGTCAATGTACAAATTCGCGTTAAACTTATCGCCGACATTCATCATATGGCTATCTCTGTTTGTTATATTATGTTGTAATAGAACAAACGGTTTCATTTCGGGGGTTTAGATTCTGTGAGTAGGAAAGAGACGTACTACAAAAAGTAGTATGTGAATAATTTCATACATGGGAAAAGATTCACCGAACGAACTGTATCTTCAATTTTACTTGGTAAAATAGGTACCGTACGCCATTTGTACGTTCATGAAATATTATGCCTTGCCTCTTACCGATTCATCGTAGTTTCAGATAAACTTGCCAAACTATATGGATTGAAACATTGGGTTGGTAGGTTCATCGCATACAAATCGACTTAAATTCAGTTGAATTATAGAAATATATATATATAGATTCGCACTTGAAAAGTGAGATAACTTTGGAAGTTATAATAATATGTTACTGACAACTAGAATATTTTTTTATGGAAACAGTATAGTAGAATTTTAAGTTATTTGGGAGATGATTCTAATTCGGTATTGAAAAATATATAATACTTGCGAATCAGTCATACATTTGATATCCAAACACAGAACTGATATTTTGGAGATCAATTATTGTTAATGAACATTTCCGAGTTATTTGCATTTCCTTGGCCATTGCAGTTGATATAAGCACAGATGCGAAATATAATGCAAATTTTCCGAAATCTCATGGCTTGTTGTATTGAAGTAAACGGACAACATTTTGATCATCAGATGTAATCGGCTTCATATATCCAATGGATCTGTATTTTTGTAATAATTAACAAATATTTAGAAATTATCAATATTCATAATAATAATTATTATTATCGCTTGTTGCAAAATAATACGTGTTATAGTACTTTTCAACGTTTTTAAGTCTTACAATCACAATCAGATGAAGTAATATTACAGACAGTGACAAAGTTGCATGATGTAGGTCCGTCACACTTCGTGCCGCTCAATAAGTAGATACTCAAATCTCAAAACAAATAAATATGTTCATTTTAGAGCTAACTGATATGGACGTGTAGCCCATAACACGTGTAAACTTCATTAATTTGAATTGAAACCGTTTTCACCATTGAGTTCAGTGTGAAAAACAAGTAGAATAAATAATAAATAAAACATGGCATACAAATTCAAGCCATACTAAAGGTTGAGAAGCGAAGGAAGAAAACATTCAACTAATGTATGCCGGAGAGCATTGACTCCTTTTAGCTCTGTACTGAAAAAAATATTAAAAAATGGGAATGTTTTATAACTTGTTATATTTGTAGAGGTTTCAAGAATGAAAGTGTATTTTTTCACAAGGAAACATTATCATTAATCTGTCGTGGTTCTTTGTCCGTAGTTAGGACAATTGAAGATAATATGTTCTACATTAAATTTGTTTCAAACAAATAGTGAGAATATGTTAACCTGGTATGGCCAATTTTTAGCCTACATGCTATCACTTGTTCCATTCTGCTTAGAGTCTTTGAATATTCACATTTTTCTACATACGATTTCGTTCCACTTGTATAATCCTTGTAACTGGACCATCGCCATTGCGTTGCTCTGGAAATTGTGTCCTTCATTGAGGTTTTGAGGTCATCAAGGAGACATATTACATTCCATCATCAATCTACGAAACAGCCGTTTGTTTTGATGTTTTGTCTGCTACCTGGAGTGTCGCAGTGTCTTGGAATTCACATGCTATTGCATGTTTTATCACTTGTATTAAGAGGAGAGATTAATTCTAGCATT
>CAJUYG010000450.1:180168-194755 GCA_910591675.1 Galerucella calmariensis
CACATTTTACCGTATTTTCAACTATCCATCTATTGAAATATTATATCGTGCTATGACTACATCCATGAAAGATATATTATGTTCAAATGAATGGAAATATTTGTTTCCGCACAACTGTTCCGTGGTATTTTTCATATTGAAATAACGACCTCCCTCACTATTTTCACTCTGTTTATCAAGTTCTCACTAACATAAAATGGTTTTATTTTTAAATAAAAACACCGCAGAGTACAACCAAGGTAATTATTATAACGAACAATGGACCCTATTCTAGTAATATAATTCGTAAATAACCGTGTTTTTGTGTGAAACAAACTTCCTGAACTTTCCGGGGCTTCAGACGTTAGAAGTTGAGGGGACCGCTGTTGTGTATTTAAACTTTTGCATGTTTCATGTTTCATGCTTCCTAAATCTAATTCATATTTTATGCAAGAGCTAATTGGGACAATGCACTCGGGGTAGATGGTATTAGCTGCGAATGGGGGCTTAAAAATGATGAAGTACAAATATAAAACAATTTACACGGTACAAACAGATTCTATGTTATATACTTTGGATAACTAGATAACACTAACAAAGTTATGCATTGCCCTACCAACGACGATAGTTCCATAGGTTTGTGTGTAATAATCTCCAAACAATATAATAATTCAATCATTAATATCTGCTTCCACTCACCTCATTCAATAGCTCGAAATGGCGTGCATGGTCGAGTTTAAGATGATAATAATGAAAGTAATTGTGATTACCTATGCAGGCACAATCTGCTTTGCAAGAACATCAATTGGAAGTTGGCCAACAAATTTGGATGAATAAACACCTACCCCTTATAACAAGTACCATCCACATTTGGATCTAAAGAATTCTGATTTTAGACTATACAACGATAGGTCAATTATCACCGATAGACGGGTAACGAACAACCGGCCTGGATTAAAAAGATAACTCGTTTCTGTTGGTGGATGTTGCTGTACCCAATAATAACAATATTTCAGACAAAAACAAAGGAAAATTGCAAAATACACCGATGCTGCAATTGAGATAGGACAGATGTGGCATGCAGAGAAAATGAAGGTGGTGCTGGCCATCGTTTCATCTACGGGACTCATTGCTAAAACTCTACAAGACAGCCTCACCAAACTAGGTTTTAACAAAAAAATACATACATCTATCTGCAGAGGGTACCAGTCCTCTGCTGAATACCTGTCACACTGTCTGTGGAAAGTAAAAGTGAAAAGTATGTAACTGATGAGCCCAATTCCATTTGCGATTACACAGGCTCAGAATAGGTGAGCATTACCAACAAGGGCTGAGCAAGCGTATACTTGAGATGATGATGATATCTATTACAGAGTTGAAGTGAAGAGTACAAATAACAAGTATGATAATATACGGAGAGTGAGAATCTCATTCTCTGAATAGCGTGAACTCTTTTTCTCAAACGTGCGTAACATAAAACAATGGAAAGAAACGAATATTTCCATAAAGGTGATGAGATGAAATGTCCAACTAATTTTACTGTATTTTGCCTTTTTCGTACAGTTATCATGGATACGTACTTGTTTGGCATCTCACAAAACAAATCTTTCAAATAATGTGTCTATACGCTTGAGTATAATAAGTACTTATAATCCTAGTCATGTAATTAACACTTAATGTCGTTAAGAAACGTCACATGAGTTACCACTTATATAAAGTTCGGAAAAAAATCTGTTCATTTTCTTGAAAATCAACTGAAGCTTTGATCAGCATGCATTCTGGTTGTGCTATGTTGTTCTCTATTCCGTTTTAAAAAGTTAATGGTTCGTTTGTATATTGTTATACTTGTTATTTGTATTCTTTACTCAAACTCTGTAATGTTTTGTGTCGTCTCTGTTGTTCGTTAGCCCATTTTGCTCTTGTCCGACACGTTTGGATCTCTAATGGCAAATTTCTTGTAACGAAGTTCCTTATCGCACGTTGTGAAAGGAGGCTAGATGGATAAAATTGTTACCAAAAGTTGTCACGACACTTTTTGATATAGGAAGCTATTGTAAGCTCTGCGACGTCGCGTGTTTCTTTGTCCGCATCTTTCTCTCTTATAGAAAGCAAATAGATTGAAAAAAATTTCACCATAGTCCGGGCGCGAACCATCAACCTACGCGTCTATATCAAGGCATTCAACACATGCTGCCATAAGCTCTCATGTGTATTAGATGCGAAGAAAGGTATTACATGCTGCAATGTGCGATTATATACAGATAATAATAATAAATGCTTTTGTATTTTTAGCAAGTACGCACTATAACCTCTCTTTATTATTGTGCTAACCAAGTCATACGCATTATAATCTCCACATTTTGTGTGTTTAGCAAGTGTACGCGTCATAATTTTAATAAATTCAAAAACAAATCATATTTTAATATTACAGTTTCAGAACGTATGTATTTAGCAATCCGTGCGTGTTCTAACCTATACGCTGTTGTGTTCACAAAGTCCCGCGCATCTATGACGTGTATGAAAAAATAGACAGACAGAGTACATATATATATATATATAGGTATATATATTTAAGTGAAACATATCTACCAGATAAATTGAATCAATTAGCTTCATACAGATAGTGTGAATTTTAGTAGTTCAGTAGTAAATATTCAATAAAAAAGGAAATAATCCATAAAAACATAAGTTGAACATGTCAAGAAATATTTAACTATTGTATACAATTGATAAAATAATTTAAGAGATTGCTATTTAATTTGGTATCTATTTTCTTTTAAAGTATATTTCAAAATAGAGAAATATAACAACAACAAGTAAATTACGTCGAACGTAATTTTGTACACCTTTGTGGTGATCACTGTATATATCATACATACATAAATTTTCAAAGCAAAATCCAATTATCACAATTTTATATTTTGTAAACACTTTCGGAAAACCCCGTATATCGTATAAATTTTAATTATTTGTATAAAACGTCAAGGTCAAAAGATCAACACCAAAAGCAACGTTCTGTTAATGGTTCGTATGGAGTGTTTCGGAGTGTAAATAGAAGTGCATAAAAAAACGTAGTGAATTTATCTATGCTAACGCAATAATGGATGTATTGATTTGGGAAAAACAATGTTTGTTTACCAACAATGAACGCTAAGAAAAACAAAATTAAAAAACATATGGAGGTTGTTGATTTTTGAGCTGGAGGAGACGCGGTGAAAATCAATTAGAGGGAGGACGTGTTTAATTTTTCCTCTCCAAAATTCTTACAAAACCCATAAACTTGAACAAATCATTAAAAAACGTTAACTAAAGTGTTTAAAAAAATCGTGAAAAGTAAATGAAATAAAAATATCTCCCGTATAATTAAAAATTAAGTGAAACATTCGTGAAATCGTCTAGATTTGGTAAGAATTATAATTACCTTATTGACAACATTCCGATGGTCATCCAGGGATCTTATAATTGATTAAGATACTTCAGTTGATGATATTAATCCATATATCATCTATTCTACATCCTGGTTTCTGTTTTTTTATTCGATCATAGTTGATCGATTTTTCTCCAAGAGCATCACATTCAATATTATGAAGAACTAAACATGAACATTATTCCCCGAGTGTATACTGAACTTCTCGTATAAAAAACATTGACTGATATATTTATATGTGAGGTTAATAATTTTGGTATCAAATTACTAGTTAAATATTAGTATTAATTCTTCAATCTCCACTAATAACGGACACAAACACAAGATTTATATTAATTACTTACCCACTAAATTTCACATAATAAATTTTTAATAATGATAAATCTTAAACACATTACATTGCTTTTATTCTTGTAAACTGAAACAAATCACGATAGAACAACACTTTATATGACAGTCGCACTAAAAAGATCTATGGTTGAGGTTGAGCGTTCTGGATGTACATTCAAAACATAGAGTAGGAATAATTAAGCGAAATTTACTTGTTGCGTTGAATAATATTTATAGTTAATGAAAAACGTTTATGCGAAGTTTTGCGCAATAATAACATTCTAAGGAATCTAATATATATAATGTTAATTTATTAATTGATTTAAAGATTTCATTATTCCCGCATATTGATTAAAAAAAACGTTTAATTGTCTATGTTCGTCTTATTTTTCTGATATCTACCTATAGTTTCCTGTTGCTAGCAAACGTCAAGTGCCGAATCTCATCCCTGAGATACAATGATTAAGGGTAAAACAAATTTATAATATCTTTGACTCACATAATTTTTTTTTTGAATTGGAATAGCGGCGAGCGAAACCAATTCTGGCGCCCATAGACAACCATAAACATCATAAATTAAATAATATATTATTCTCCAAAATAGCATCTCAACGTTGGTACATTTAATTGAATAAACTTTACTATTATCATAAATATAATTTAAATAGTGTCCAACGTAGAGGCATTTCTTAATATATAATAAAAAATAGCACCCGAAACAGTAGCCTCTTATTAAATTTATTAAAAATACATAATAATATATATATAAATGTTTCGGTGTGTGTATGTATATGTACAATTCCTTCACTAATTAATCGAAAGGAACTTCGTTCCATCCGGGGTGTCTCTTGACACCTCTCAAGTTTTTTTTGTATCAATTACTGGGTTTTGAATTGCCATCATAGATCCTTCTGTTTCTGGAAATAACGTTCTATCAGAGAGCCACTTATTCGATGCTCCCTTGTCGAAATGTGTGTGTGTGTTGTTGAAATCTCCCTCTTTTCTTGGTGGTGTTGTCCTGATAACTGATGATGTCGGGTGGTGTCATTTGTGTTTGGTGATCATGGTACGCGTTGTTCTTTGAAGATCTGCCAGTTCTGTTTTTGTCCACTTCAGAAATCCAATTTAATCGAAATTGTTCGAGTCGATAATATTCGATTTTTTATTTTTTGATGTTGTAAATTTTTCAAATCCTCAGCAACATGGTTTTATTAGAAAAAGATCATTTGAAACAAATCTGTCTGAATATGATGAGTACATTTTAGAAAATTTAAATAAACATCTACAGGTTGACGAGGAATATACTGACTTTAGTATGTATGTATGTATGTATGTATGTATGTATGTATGTGTGTGTGTCTGGGTGACATTCACTGAGACCTCAAAGATCTATTGTGCCCCATTACTTCCACTCAGTTTCTGAGGAGAGTCTCAGAAACTAGTAGTTCCTTTAGTCCTATTACCCGGAGGAATTTTAGGATGTCTGCTGGCTTCAACTAAGGCAAATGTCCCTCTTCTATCTTTCTATTCCTATTCTATCTCCTAGGTGCTGTGCTCTAGGATTCTGGAGTGTTGTGCAGTTGGAAAGTATGTGGATGGAGGTTTCTTCTTCCATTCCACAAAATCTGCATTCTTCTTCCTCCACTATTTTGAGCTTTTTCAGGTACCCATTCAGGCGACAATGTCCTGTTAGGATCCCTGTTAAAACTCTTAGCGCAGTTTTGATTGTATAAGCCCTACTAGATCTTTCCAATGGTCAGATCTTCTCTTTTTCTCGGCTTTGCTTATTTCTTCCAATATTACATTGGGGCTGATTCCGAAAAAGGGTTCAGGCCCCCAGGAAGGTATTTCAGTCCCCCTTTTTGCTAGTTCATCTGCTATTTCATTTCCTTCTATTCCAGTGTGTCCTGGAATCCATAGCTCTCGTCTAGTTCATTGAGTTTGTCTAGGCATTCCCACACCATTTTGGAAATGATTACACAAGAGCTTAGTGCCTTAATGGCTGCTTGACTATCCGACATTATAATAATCCTTTGTCTTCTGTATCCTTTATCAATATTGAACTGGGCGCACTTTCTTATGGCGTGGATTTCCGCTTGAAAGATACTTGGGGTTTTTACCAAGCTTTCGGAGTGTTTGGTTCCAGGCACGAACACTCCTATTCCAGTTCGTTCTATTGCTTTTGAGCCGTCTGTGTACCATTAAATGGCATTCTTTCCAAGTCTGGTAATGGTATTTGGATTCCATTTCTTCTTGTTGTTCATTTCCGTAACGAATTTCTTTGAAAAGTTATACTTTTTCATCATACCGTCTTGTGGCATGTCCCAGGTTGTCTGATTTCTAAGAAGTGAGGAGGTGGCTTTTTTCAATGATTCCCTCTTTACTTAGTATGTATCTTGCTCTTTCTGCAACACTTTCCACCACCATATGTAGAGGGGTGAGGTTGAGAATCACTTCCATGGCTGCCGTTGGGCATGTTCTCATTGCTCCTGTAATGCATATACAGGCTAGTCTTTGAATTTTGGACAGGTTTTCTCTCGTCGTCAATAGGCTAGTTCTACTACTCCACGCAATGGCTCCATAAGTGATGATTGGTCTCACTATGGCAGTGTACATCCAGCTTAGAATTTTTGGGTTACAGCCCCAGTTTCTTCCCGCCAGATTCCTGCACACCATTATAGCCATTTTTGCCTTGTATGTAATCTCCTTTTCGTGTTTGTTTCACAGGAGCTTACTGTCTAGAGTTAAACCTAGATACTTGACTTCTTGTCTCTATTTAATCTCGTTCCCATCAAGTTTTATGGTTTTGAGGTTGAGTTTTCTTTTCTTAGTGAAGGCTATCAGGATGGTTTTAGTGGGGTTGATGCTAAGTCCTACTCGCCTCCACCAGCTATTTGTATAGTTCAGACCCTTTTGTACAATATGGCAAAGGGTGTTTTCGAATTTCTTCTTGGCTGTTAAGACAATATCGTCGGCATATCCTTGGCAGGATACTCCGAGATCCGTCAAACCACACAGGAGTTCGTCAACCGTCAGACTCCACATTAATGGGGATGCTACTCCTCCCTGTGGGCATCCTCTGGTAGTGCAGATGAAGACAATGTATTTGCTCGTCCTCGTCTCTACTATTCTTGTAGTGAGCAGTTCCGACATCCATTTGTATGTTTTGCTGTCTACACCTCTTCTGTTCAATGCTCTTCTGACTGCCTCATGTGGAGTATTGTCAAAAGCTCCTACTATGTCCAAGAATGCACATACTACAGTTTCTCGGTTGTCTAGAGCACCTCGGGTAACCTCCGTCAGTTGTACCAGTGCAGTCTCCGTAGATCTGCCTGCCCGGTAGGCATGCTGACATGAGTGGAGAGGTAGTCTCTCTAGGATTTCCGTTTTAATATGGTTATCAATAGCATTTTCCATCGTTTTGAGTACAAACGATGTTAGACTAATTGGTCAAAAGGATTTGGGGTGTGTTGTGTCCCTTTTTCCAGTTTTTGGAATGAAAGTTACTATTGCCCTTCTCCATGTTCTAAGTTCTAAGCTGCTTCGACTAATTCTAATCAGATGCGGTAGAATTTCGTCTTGTCCTTTCTGGAGCAATGCTGGGAAAATTTCATCTGCTCCTGGTGCCTTGAAAGGTGAAAAGGTGTTCCTGGCCCATTTCAACCTATCGTAACTACAAATGTGTTTGGCCATTGTAATACTTTCTCTTGAAGGCCTATTGTGAACTTCGAGAGGATTATCTCCCCTATTTGGGGTACTCCCTGGAAAATGAGTTTCTAGTAAGAGTCGAACTCTTTCCCCCTCATTTTCGATATATTCACCATCTGGCTTCCTCAAAGCCATATCTGTGTTGACCCTACTTTTCGCCATAACTTTGTAAAGTATTGCCGCAGCAGGTGTTGTGTTTATATCTTCACAGAATTTTCTGAAGCTATTTCTCTTAGCTTTTCTAATTTCCTTGTAGTAGGTGTTTCTTACCTCGGTGTATCTCTGCCAGTCTTCGGTGAGTTTTGCTTTATTAAAAAGGTCCCTGGTTTGAGATCTTAGTTCTGACAGATGTTTGTTCCACCTGGGTGCATCTTTGTTGCTTCGTTGTTTTTGAAGAGGGCAGCTCAATTCAAACGCATTGATTATTGCCCTGTTCAGAATCTCTAGCTCATTTTCCAGGTCTAGATGGTGCTTAGCCCTTCCTTTTCTCTGGATATGTGCTAGATTTCTTTTCAGACAGATGTTATAGTTGTCCCAGTCTGTTTTCCTTGGTATTCTCCTGAGGCTTACCTCAGGTATGCCTAGTTCTAACTTGATACTATGATCGGAGAGAGATGGTTCACCCGATACTCTCCAATCTTTCACTATATGTTTTAGATCCTGTGTTGCCAGTGTGACATCTAAAACTTCTTGCCTCACCCTTGTTACAAATGTGGGGGTATTCCCTACATTGTGGATATTAGGGTTTTTATTAAGGATATATTCTAAAAGTTGCTCACCTCTTTTGTTGGTGTTAATACTGCCCCAAACGGTGTTGTGTGCGTTGGCAGCACATGCTAGAAGTAGAGGTAGTCTCTTCACAGTACTTCACCAGCTTTTGTACCTCTGGGGGTGGTGCAGGCCCATCTCCATCAAAGGACGTCAGTAAGGCGTTTGACAAAATTGACCACAATATAATGATAAAAAAACTTGCGGACATAGGGTTACATGGCAATCTTTTATTATGGTTAGGCTCTTATTCAACCAACCGAACTCAATCTGTAACCATCGGACAGTTTTGTTCAAGGTACATCAAGATTACATCAGGAGCTCCTCAAGGATCTCACTTAGGCCCATTATTGTTCAATATTTACATCAATGACATTTCACAATGTTTCAGATTTGGTAAATTCTTGATGTATGCCGATGATTTGAAAGTGTATCGTCCTATAAAGGAATCAAATGATGCAAATTATCTACAGGAAGATCTCAATAGACTTCAAACGTATTGTGAAAATAACAGCTTATTCTTAAATTTAAAAAATGCCATCGGATTACTTTTACTCGTAATAAAAATATCTGTGAAAGTACATATATACTATTAATAATAAAAAAACTTGAAAGCGAAACTCAAGTAGAAGATTTAGGTGTTAGATTCGATCAAAATTTGTTGTTTGACGAACACATATTATATGTCTCTAAGAAAGCCAACAAAATTTTAGGATTTATAATGCGTACTTCTTCCGATTTTGAAAATATACAAACCCTTCGCTCCTTATATATGGCTTATGTTAATAGCATATTAATGTCCTCTTCGGTCATTTGGAATCCGAAGTATGATGTCCATATAAATAGATTATCCGTCATTGAAAATAAGTTTATCCGATTTGCAATGGAGAAATATTTTCCAAGTTGTACTGATAAACAAATTGTTCGACAGAACTTTAACATTCTTCCTATAGAGAAGAGGCGAATAGTTGCTGATATGAAATTTATATTTAAATGTGTTAATGTTTGAATAGACTCCCCACCTATTGTAAGCTCTTTATCATCTTTGGTACCAGCATATGATACTAGGAATAAACATACCTTCATTACGAACCAAGCAAATACCAATTATTATCTAAATTCTCCACTGAATCGTTGCCGATAAACGTTGTTGTGACCTCTCCACAGTTGATATTTTTTCTTCTTCTCTGAGAACTGCTTTTATAGTTTAAAAATGTTCCTTCTTATTTTTTTCTTCTTCAGATATTTATTAATACTGTAGTTTCACAATATCTGTTTTACTCTTAATGTTGGTTTATTTCACGTGTTTTGTAACAAATATTGGGAATACTGCTTTGGGCTAGTCCTGTTTGTATTCCATTTATATATAAATAAATAAATTTCATTTCCTCCTATGTCAGGATCAGTATGGCGTAGGTGTTAATTGCTTTGGCGAGATTTCCTGCGTTCAGCAGTGTTTTAATAAAGTAGTTACCCTTCAATTGAACTGGCCTCTTATTTCGACTTTTGCTTTCTTTTGATCTACTAGCTAGCTTGCTGACATCCTAGATATTTGTAGGTGCCACCATTCTATATGGCAGTTATAATATTCCCATAGGGTAGTGATTAATCTCCGTTAACGATTTTAACCGCCTCAAAACTTGAGGATTGCACTTGTCCAATCCAAATCCCATTTGTTTGTTACTGGAGAATCCTTCAGTTATATTTAGTTAACGTTGAATTTGACGCTGGTTTGATGCGTATATTGTGATGTCATCCATATATATGTATAAGATGGGAAACAGTGCATCTAGTGTTTCCGTTTGCTTCAATTTCAAAGACGTGATCCATTTCGTTAAAGTAGATTGGAAAGTGGGTTCATTGCCAAACAAAACCAAACTGGCCTAGGGAAATTACCCTGGAAAATCCCCCTACGGATAGAAATTTCATCAGTTTCGAAGTATTGTCCATTTATTTGTGAATTATAGTTCGATCGCTAGTGCTTTATCGATGATTCAAGGAAAGTAACAAGAGTAAGATGTACTTCGTAAATTTGCAAGACTTCAACAAGCCAGAAATGGGAGACGCTATCAAATTCCTTCCTGTAATTCATGAAAGCCGTGTGGATGCTGCGCTTCTTCTTTTGTGCCTGTTTTAGTATTACCGAATCATTGATAGGATGTTTTTCGCAGCCTTGCTGATCTCTTCTGGACCCTTTCTGTTCTTCTGACAATATGTTGTTTCGGTTCACATGTCAGTTTAATGCTTATTGGGAAGCAAGTAGGTCGAACACGGTGTCAGAAATGGTGGTGTATCTTCTGGACGCTGCAGAATTTATGAAAATATTTCTGCCTTTGCTTCATGCAGACTGTCACACCTTTTATACCAGTAGTTTTGGACATAATTATTATTATTATGTCGACCATGAATTCCATTTCGAGTTATTCAATCAGGTGAGTAGAAGTAGATTAATGATCGAATGTCATGCGTCGTACTCTTTACTGTCCAAATTTGCTACCCGTTTATTAAATGAAATTGCTGACTGATTGAAAATTTTTGTTTACACAAATTCATGAAATTATCGTTGTTGGTAGGGTGATGACTTAGTTGATATTATCTTATTATCCAAAGAACATAACATAGGATCTCTGTTTGTACCGTGTGAATTGTATTATATTTTATGTGTACATCAGCATTTTTAAGCCCCTATTTGCAGTTCATACCATCTAACCCATAGTGCATTGTCCTAATTAGCTCTTGCATAAAATATGAATTGGATTTAGGAAGCATGAAACATGCAAAAGTTTTAATGCACAACAGCGGTCCCCTCAACTTCGAAAGTCTAAAGCCTCGGAAATTTCAGGAAGTTTGTTTTACACAAAAACATTGTTATTTATGAATAATATTACTACTTTGCTCGTTATTATAATTACCTTGGTTTTACTCTGCGGTTTTTTCTATTTGAAAATGGGAAATCATTTTGCGTTAGTGAGAATTTGATTAACTAAGTAAAAATAGGGAGGAAGGTCGTCATTTTCATGTGAAAAATACCACGGATTTTCAGTCGAGACAAATATTTTTAGAGGGTACAGCCAAAATAATCCATGGTTGACAAAGAAGACTAGTGAATCCAAGCTTCCGATATATATACAGTGCTATTGAAAAGTCTCCTCCCCCCCTCGTATCTTTGGAACGGCTACACTCACAATAATAAAATTTGGAGGGTGGAAATAAAGTGCTGTAAACTTCTTTAAGAATGGTAACAGGTGACGTAATAGTAATAGATGACGTCACAATGCCACTCTGGCCAATAATTTTAAATAGGACCTTATGGCAAGTGATATCCCGTTTGAAAGGCATTGACATTGGCTACATAGCCATATTAATTTTGTTTGGGCTTAAACTAATTTTGACGGATAAATTAAATAAATACCAAAATTATAGAAATTATTTTTTTAAATTCAATTATTCGAATATCAACAATGGATTTTCATAGCAAGTGTTCGAAATGTGCTCCGTCTACTTCCTGACAGTAATACATCCCATTAGCAAACTCTTGTCGTACTCTCCTACAGGCCCAATACGTGTTTGTCACTTCACCTGTTCAACCACCGGCAGTGGTACTCCCTCAAGATTTACACCCTCAGGTCTTGTACCCCTCTTTTTGGTGAAAGCAAATATCTCAGCCTTGGCAGGATTTACTGAAAGTGCGTGTTCGTTACCCCACCCATGTACCCTATTCAGAGCCCTCTGCATGAGGTCCCTGAAAACGGTAATGTGCCTTCCAAGAACAAGGACAACGATATCATCGGCATACCCAATCGTCAGAAAGCACTCACCGTTTAAAAGGGTTATTAGCTCGTCAATGACTAGGTTCCACAATGTGGGCAAGAGAACACCCCCTTGCGGACATCCTCTAGCGACGATCACTTTTGCCACATGGTGTTAACTATAAGGAAGATGTGGAAAAATGGCTACGATGTGATCCAGGAGAAGAATTAACGTTATTTGAAATTACAACGCTACACTAAAATGCATTTGGTCATTCAAGTACAATGAATACAGCAATCAATGCATTCAGAAAATCTGGAGTATTTTCCGCAGGCATCAGTGTTTCCACTGATGACGATCTCTTTCCGTCTGCTCCAACAGATATCCAGCTGGCCAAAAGTTCAAACACCAATTACAATACTGAAATGTCAACGATACAGGAAGTATTCAATCGAGAGCAGAATATTGAAAATGACACGACTCCGAGATCTATTGAACCAATTTCTGGAACGTTCCGACCGAATATTGGTACTGAATCCATACTACCTCATCTCACCTCCCCTCACCACAGATCCTATGGCTTTAACTAATGTCATAGCATTCCTTTCTGCCACTTCTTGAGTCCTCAACAGATTTTATTTATACCCAAATCTCAATAGAAACAAAAAGAGGAGAACTTCAATTCAGACCCTACATGGTTGAATTAAAAAGCAATGAAAAAGCAAGTTCAAAGAAATTTGAGAAAATTGAGCATGCGAATTGAAAAGAGATTCAGCACTGCTGCTATAACCGCAGCTGCTTCAAAAAGAGAAGATGTTGAAAGAATTTACTAGAAAAGAAGTACATTTTTGTAACATCAACTGCCCACGAATAGGAACTTTGCCTCACAGGTGGCTTTGAAACATGTACATATTATGAAGAACTGTTTGTATCATTATAGCTCATATGCGGTATTTCTTGAAAAAATAAGTGTTAATAATTGGTGTTGCCACCATATGAATAACTTCTTGTATCTTTCTTGGTATGCCTGAAATTGAGTGACGAGTGCGGAATAAGCTCCCATCTCGAACGAAAAACCTTGTCACAAATGATTCAAGATGGCAGAAGCCGGAAAACAATCTCGCATCCTTCGCCCAAGCATGTCCCGAACATCCTTCATAGGGTTAACATCTAGAAAGCACTTGAGAAACCCGAAAGGTCAATTAACATATGAGTCTAGGGATCTCCCCACTATCAAATTGTCTTTCAAAGAAATACCTGTCGGTGAATATAGTTTTTTTTTGCTTTCTATCTTATGGTGAATACTTTATAGCTGAGTACACATGACTCGAAAGTCAAGAAAACATATTTGTATTCTGTGTAAATATTCTGTATAAATAATTTTAATAAATTAATATTTACACAGAATACAAATATGTTCTCTTGACTTTCTATCTTATTGCACAGTTAAACTGATTTTATGTATTTATTCTTATTTATTCGTTTATTTATTTATGGGGCTATTAATACCCATGCTTTGATATTTGTGATATTATAATTATATAATAATTATATATAAATCTGTTTTTTTGGATGCTTCATTTCACTTGCTTTTTTTTGAGACTTCATTCAATTACATCTTTTCTCGAAATGAATATAATTCAATGGAACTTCAACACCAAGCACTTTGTAGCGTCCATTTCAGAAACTACTATACAGTTTTTCTATGGATTTCAGAAGACAATTATTCATAATAAATACTCAAGCCAGACGTCTTTCAGCAAACCTTCTATAGCTCTTTATGATGTTCATGATATTATCTCAAAATTTGTGAGGTTTATAATGAACGCATTCAAAAGTGATCGCGATACAAAAAAACACACCTTTGGCTTAGGTGAGGAAGATAAGGGAGCAAAAATAAAGGTGAAAAAGCAGGTGAGTGAGAAAGCGGATTATACGCGTCGCCGCGTAATAACAACAACAACAATAATAATAAAGTATTAACAACAAAAATTTCAACAAATAACATTGAAAATAGAGTCTGTTATTGGAACAATAATGAAAATGGAGTGTGGTCAAAAAAATTAAGGTTCAATGAAGATTCAGGGTGGAAAATCGTATGTATCTTTGTGGAAAATGCAGATACAAAAAAAAGTTTCCAATAAAATTCGAAGATTACGCCATAATCTTCAAAGTACGCTGTGTAATATAAATAAATTTTTAATTAGAGGAATTTGGTGAGAAAAATGACTTTTTAGTAGAAGTTTACGTGGAAAATCTATGATAATACATTGGAAAAATTTTTTTTACAATGTATTTGTAGGTACCCCATTTAAGAACACATTTCATGTGAATTTTTTTCTTTGAATGTCATTGTTCATTAACTATCGTAAAATTAAAAACATGGAAATTGATGTTCAAAAATATTACTAGGGAAATTTCGTATATTTTGAAAAATAGTGCGGATACAAAAAAATGTACAGACAAATTTTGTGAATAAATGTATTAGATACGATTTTTGGTTTGGACATCCAGTTATCTCATTATTTAAACAATTAGAGTGAAAATACAAAAAAACTAAAATCTACTCAACGATTTTCCGGAATTTGCCTAGTATCTTAAAGTTTTCCTCGTGTTAATCACGAC